>LOEQ01010442.1:15784-28695 GCA_001685075.1 Bramus lutescens | reverse complement strand
CCTTTGGAAGAGCAGGCAGTGCTCTTAACCACTGAGCCACCTCTCCAGCCCCAGAGAGATGGTTCTTAAGAGCACTGGCCGCTCTTAGAGGACCCAGGTGGCTGCTCACAACTGTCTGTAACTCTAGTCCTGATCTTACATCTTCTCCTGGCCCCTGAGGACACCAGGCATACACATGGGTGCATAAACACCCAGACAAACATCCATACATATATTAAAAAAAATCCCTCTGTCCTCTCTATGATTTAAAAAAGCATCCGCACCATTTAAATTTCCACCCAGTCCATCTCTGTTTTGTTCTGTTACCCCATCCACCTATCCCTCTTTCTCCCACTGCCTCCTGTGGCTGGTGTCACACAGCTGAACTTGGCAGACTTCCGTGCCACCCACTTCTCTCCCTCTTGGCTCACCTGCTCTTTTCAGGGCCCTCCTGGCTATTTGTCCTTGCCTTTTGTTTTCTTTTCCTTTCTTCTGCGTTACAAAGCCAGAATATAGAACCAGTTCTAATTACTAAAAGTATGTTGATACTATTGTAAATAATATGATTGTGTTATTTACCCTAATGAGTATTTCATATATAAATAATTTTATGTGAGTGAAAGTTGGTAACCTGGGTCTTAAGCAGCATGTAGTTTTGGCCTGGATTTTAAGTCTCAGATTTTATTCCCCTAGGACTCTGTTCCCATAGCCCTTTGCTGTTTACATGACCAGCCCTATGGTTCCAAAGCTGAAGATGTAGCTCAGTGGTAGAGGGTTTGCCTTGCATTCTCAGGGCCCTGGTTTTAATCCCAAGATTATTAGAGAACAAAAATATCCTTGTCTGACAAGACATTTCAGGCATATAGATTGCTGTTCCTGCAGTCTTGAGTTGTGGCTATTGTAAATGGTGTGCTCAAAGAGGCCAGAGAAGCCCGAGTCCCCTGAATTTTGTGCTTTCAAGTCCCAATGGTGCTCAGCAAGACCCGATACTGCGTGGACACAGTGGCCATTGTCTAGTTTGGGGATATCAGATGCTTTACTTGGTTCTTAGTGAGCTGGCACTGAACCTGAAACTTCTTCTAAAGATAGAAAGAACCCTTGACTAGAGGTGGAGAGTAGTTCATAGTTCAAAAATGGCAAATCATATAATTCTACAAAGCATATAATTCCTTTGAATGGAAAACTAGGCTTAAATGGAGAAGTTGGACACATGGAAAAGCTAAAGAATGGGGGTGGGGTGTCAAATTTGGTGTCTATATGCCATTTGGTGTCTAAGATTGGTTCTTATGGGTATAGGTTTTAAGAATTCTTGGCCAACTTGAACAATGTAGGGAACCAGCTGCTATAGAGGCTGGGCAAGGTGATTAGAAAAAGCCCATCAGCCTCCAGGGAGGTTATTTTAGAATCATAAGTATGTTCTTTGGAAATGTGCCTGCTTCTAGAGTTTAAATGTCCTATAATTATTTTTTATATTCTTCCTTATTTAGTTAACATTTTTAAAGTTCAGCAATAAGCTACGGAAAAAAATAAAAGAAACACAAAGATGTTTTAAAAAGTCTAAAAGAAAATATTAAGTCCATTTTAACTGGGTTAAAGGGAACTAGGGAATGGGGTGGGGTCAAGATCTCTCTCTCTCTCTCTCTCTCTCTCTCTTTCTCTGTGTGTGTGTGTGTTTGAGTCATACTGTGATGGTAATCAACACAAGGAGGAAAATCTAAAGGGACTCCCATCCCAGCATGAATCTGGGGACTCCAGTTTCTTCTGAGGACTTGGAAGATCTGTGCTTTTATTGAGAAAATCCATTTCCTGTTACATTGTACTTTGTTTTTACTTAGATGTGTGTTTCTAAAACTGTGTTTCTAACCTGATTAGAAGAACAGAAAAGCTAGACACTTAGAAACTGATAAAATCAAAGAAGCATTTTTTTCTGGATTATTTTAATATAAACCCAAGTTTGAGCAAATTCAATTTGCCAAAGGCGACAGAAGGTCATTGCCCATAGGTGGCTTGTTGCCTAAGCATATTGGTGGCAGATTTCACTTTGTTTACACTGTATTTTCTCCTTCCTGGAAGGACCCTGGTTTGTCTTATTGTGAGAAGCACTGCTCTGCATAACTATTCGTCGGGCAAAGCTGAGCAGAACTGTGGTGTCTCATATCCACTCGTGCTTCTGCATGGAAATATCTTGATAGTAATGTTAACAGACTAAAAACATTTCCTATGAATGTCTGATGTAAAAGAATTGTTTATAATCGAAATACAATCTACAACATTTTTTTTTCAGAATGATAACTGCAGCTGGGCATGGTGACATGTGCCTAAAATCTCAGCATTCAAAAGGCTGAAACAAGTTCAAGACTGGATAAATAAATAATAATGATTAATAAAAATAAAATGTGAGCTACAATGTAACAATATTTCCAAATGCTTTTATTTAGTCATTCTCTTGAGAGAGACCTCCATTGTCTTTCTACCATACTCTAATCTTCAAGTAGAAATATAGTAAAAATCTCAGGTAGGAGCTTCATTGTGTGAAGATTTATAACAGTGATTATCATTTAGATGAAGCTTTTTCACAAGTGCCCAGTTTTAATGGAAACTCTTTAAAATAGCACCAAATGTGAGGGCCTGAGTTCATATCCCCAGAACCAACACACACACCCACACCCCCCCAACCCCCCCCCACACACACCAGGCACAGTGGTGTGTGTGTATAATCTCAACTCTGGGAGACAGAATCCTGAGGTCTCTGGAGTTTGCCAGTCATTCCGTCTAAGAGGAAACAGAGGTCTCGAGATTTAGCCAGAGACTCTGTCTAAAAATCAACACATAATTAGATAAGGAAAGTGTAGAATAACAAGGACACCTGGTTTCTACCTCTGACCTCTGCAGGCACACACATACAGATGTACACTGCCCACTTCAACACACACATGCACACACATGAACTCCCTGCCCCTACACAAATGCTAAATAATGAGAAATGTTTACAGGATTTGCATTTGGTTTTGCAAATGTAGTAGAGACACAGAAGAGGAAGAAAGGGCCCTTGGTGCATATATCCCAACCTTGTATTTGTCTAAACTCCTGAGGGACTATGTCTGACTCAAGTTTTGATGCACCTCCATTCCAGGAATAAGGAATTTAAGTGGAAAATACAATCGAAACACAAATGACCATAGTTCTAAACAAATGGGCACTTGAGTAATTTAAAAACTTTTACAGGCTATTTTTAAAAGAAATGAAGCTGTGCTATTATCAAGTACACAGAGCAAATTAAATTAGCTGCCAGCAAGAGTTATCAGATTTTATTTGCTGATGATGACGTATGTTTCTGTTGAAATGTTAGGCATGTCTTGACCTTCCAATCACATTAAAAGTTCTACCCAGTTTTAGTTATTTTTATCTTAAATCTGCATGTTCATGGAATTTTAACCTTCTGATGGTTTCATGTCACAGAACAGAGAGAGGTGGTTATGCCCAGAATCAGGCTACTGTGGCTATACACATCTTGGAGTGATGTGTAGTTAGGGCACATAGGTGGTTAAGGGTGAAAATTTTCAATTATCTATCTGCCTGTTTATTTATTGTGCGTACATGCTTATGTATGTTCTCATATGCATGTGTATGTATCTGTGTGTGTGCACACACATGTGTATGACCATGGAGGTCAAAAGGGGATTGGGGTTCATCTTTATTTGATTCCATTTCATTTCTCTCTCGCTCTGAACTCTTTGAAAAATTTGTTTTTGATCATACCTTTCTCAGCTGGCTTTAACATGTAATCTGAGAGAAACTTTCACTGGATCTGAGCTCACAGCTTAACTGCACTGTCTGCCCCCAACCCCAGTGATCATCCCTGTATCTGTCGCCCTGACTCTTAAACGCATAACCCTGAAATCTCCCCAGTGCTCCTATGAGTAGCCTGAGTTGATTTGGTGACTGTAAAGCTAAGAAATCATTGGTTAGCCCATCACCGGCCCACGCACCAACAGCCTACTCAGCTTACTGGCATTTTTATAATACCCAGAGAGCCGAAGAAAATCAAATCAGGTCTTAAAGTAATGAAATAAAAAAAGCCCAACATAACTAATACTGAATGTCTTCCTAAAAACTGGTTGTTTACTGTAAAGAAAAATAGCAGATTGCTGAGGGAGGAAAGCCACGGGGCTAGTGACAGCCCCTGTGGCCTTGTGTGTGAAGCTGTACCGCATCCCACAGGCTGTCTGAGCCAGACTCCATCAGGGAGGAAGACTGTTCAGGGGAAGACAAACGGTTTGTAATAAGTGAGAGCAACTGGCTGAATGGAAAGATTACTTTTTCTTTTGCTACTGCGCCTCTCTACTCTGCCAAGTATATTTATGATCTTTGGCAAAGACCAGATTTTAATTTCTTGGCAAAATATGCACACAGACAGCATTTGTGCGGGACCTAGTAAAAGATTATTTTTACACACTCATTTCAATGGGTCTTAAAAGATACAGTAAGGGATTTAAAGATAGACTTCCTAAATCTTCGGAGAATTCTTCACAAAAAGATGAGGGCATGGCAGCTGACAGGAAGCAGCTTCTTTTGCTGAGCAGTTCAGCTCGGGTCTGCTCCTGGCATTCTTGTTCATTCTGAGACACAGACTGAGGCACAATTCCACTTAAAAGTGTGTGATTCTTTCCAACCTCCTGTTTGGTTTCTTCATACGCTGGGCTTACTATGGGCTGCTCTTATCCTTGTTTCTGTCTGGGGTGAAGGTGGCAGTGTCATTTCAGCTCCCTGAGGTCACAGAGAGCACTTGGGTGAGCGACTAGGGAAGTTGCTAAGTGTCACTCAGGCAGAATTCCCTACAAAATCCCGGCCATGGATCCAGGCTAAGTGAGCCCCTGGCACTGAGCACCAAACAAAACTGACAGAAACAAAACTCTGGTTCCTGAAACTATTGGCTTTCTCTTTTGAGAATGTGCTTCAGTGTGGAAAAGTGTTTTTCATAGTGTCAAACACGTTGCCCCTGCTGCCAGGTTACTTAGGAAGGGCAGCGACTATGATGTCCAGGTCATGTACACTTGTGGCCAGAGGCTCTGGACACAACCATTCTGTGAGAAGGGAGAGGAAGCAGGAAGAAATGCACCAAGCTAAGATCCCCTCCCCAGCTGGAGCCTTTGGGATTCCATGTGACAGGCGGTCTCCTGTGGGATTTAAATATCCCCTAATTAAGATTCTGCTACTGTTAGCAAGGGCTTCTGTTTTATAGTTTCATAGGAGAAAAGAGGCTGTACTTGGCTAGACCGACTCTGCTGTCCTGAACTAGAGCAAGAGCCGTGCATTTATGACATGGACAGCTAGCTCTCTGGTTTAGTTAGAGCAACATCCCGGGGAGATGCTGTTCACTGGTCCTGTTAATCCCAGATGCTCTCTGCGCTGCAGAGATGGGATGGCTCAGCAGTTAAGAGCACCTGCTACGCTGGCAGAGGATCTGAACTAATCCCCTAACCTACATCAGGCAGTTTACAGCTACTTAAAACTCCTGCTCCAGAGGACATGGTGCCCCTTCTGGCCTCCACAGGCATCCCTAAACCCGTGTGTGCATATAATAATGGTGGTGGTGGTGGTGGTGATGGTGATAAAGAAAATAAATTCTGTAAGCTTTTAGAATTCTTAGTAGAATGCTTAGGCATCTGCTACCCACGAGGTTTCACAGGGGCATAAAGGTGTGTCCTGGCACCCAAGTGTAGGAGCTCAGGAAGCAAAGGCCTGTGGGAACCTTTTCTCCACCTATGACCTTTGTACCTCCCTGGATATTTTTGGTAGGCAATAAGCGACACCCTTCCTCTCCCCGGCACTGATGTCCCAATGCCTGGAATTTTCAAAAATGTTATTTTATATGGCAAACCAGATTTTGTAGATATGATTAAATCAAACATATTGAACTAGAGAGATTATCCTGAATTATCCAGGTGGGCCCAATGTGATTGCAAGGGTCTTTAGGAGAGGGAGGGTAACGAGATTGGAGGAAGCAAGGCAGAGGTTCGCTTGCAGTCTCCTGGAACACAATCCTGCCAGCCCATTTTAGATTTCTGCCCCACAACCCTAAAAAACCTTGCGTGTTTTAAGGTTCTAAGCTTATGGTAATTCTCTACAGCAGCAACAGGAAACTGATACAGTGTTTACCTCATTGGTTTTTCCCATGACTGGCTTTTTCTGCTTTCGTTTCTCAGGGGTGCAAACAGGGCCTCCACCGAGCACCTAGCGTGACTGGTTGCTGGTGTGAATTTGAATTCCAGCTCAAAATTTCAGATAAAGATTCTGCCCAGGTCACCTTAGGTCAGGGTTTCCCCCGTGTGCTGGAAAAAGAGAAAAGAAAAACCAAACAGGATGTCAGGTCACATGACAGTATGTTTCCCAGCTTGCGCATATGTGCATCTGCATGTCAACATTAGTATCGTTTTTGATCCTCGTCCTTCAGTATAAAGAGTGGCTCTCTAGAAGTTACTGGGTGGTTGTGTGCTATTTATGACTACAAATAGAAATTTGTGCCCTTTTCTAGAACAATGGCGATCAAAAAAAGTGCTGTGGTTTGGCAGTATAAGCCACGTATTTAAGACTTGACCTGTCACAGTGGGGCTGTTGGGAAAGTGGGGACCTTAAGTGGAACCCAGTGGGAAGAAGTTAGACCATTGGGGCTGTGGCTATCCCAGCTCTTTTCTGTCTTTCCCGCCACTGAGTCATAACAGGTTCAAGTGACTGCTGACCTCTGAATCTTTCCTGTTTGAAGTTGCTTAGTCACAACGACAGGTCACTGGGTCATGCTGTACTTGTGATTTCTTCATATTTAAGGATGGTTTTCCTGTTTCAGAATGATCAGAATCCTAATATTTTTTACTTTTTTGTTTCAAATTAACTCTTCTAAGAGCAAGAACGTAGGGCATGCAACTTGTTTGTGGATGAGTGAATGCAAACCCATACCCTCTTAGTTACCTGGAGTGTGCTGTTTATCACAGGTCCCACCTAGGTGCCAGACCCTATGCTAACCAAATGGATAAAGTCCCTACCCACGAGAAATTTATATTTTTAGCAAAGAAAGCTAAGTTCTAAAAAATTCCAGATGTGATAATGACTTGTGTGTGTTTTCTGCTTAAGAGGCCTTCGTTCTCTCTATTCAAAAATAACAGTCACACCCTTGCTAGATTTAAGTTCTCATCTTAAAGCCATATGCACCGTCATGCGGTATTTATAAATTCATAGTGGTTCTTCAGAACAGAGTTCTCTGTTTTATTTCCTGGGTAAGGTTCAAGAGACAGACCTGAAAGCACCAAGTCGGGGCTTCTTCCAGCAAGCGTGCATTAGAAGGAAATGTTTACTAACTGGCGAAAGTAGCCTGTAAATGGAGCATTCCTATGTGCTGAGCAGGCAGCAATCTTGCCACATCGCACCGAGAAAGAGATCTGGACTGTGGGGCTGCAAACCTCTTAGCCTCGTTGCATAGCAGTTTGCTTGTTAGAACATCCAGCCTAGGAGATCGATAGCAATTCACTTACCAAAGCAGCGAGTGGTAATATTTTCCAGTTGTTATCCTTCAGTACACGCAAGCTGGTATCAGAAAAGGGCCTCAAATACAAATAACATGGAGATGACTTCCCCACCAGCTGCTAGTGTAATAGCAAAGATAATCTGAAATCCGTGTTTGATACAATCTGCAGTGTTGTGGCTTATATCAGATTTAAGTCAATGAGCAAATAAACGAGTGTTAGGCCAAGGAATATATGGAATGAACCAGGGGAGGGTAAATTTTGCTCTGGACTTTGTTGTCTGGCTGGCTTCTTCAGAAGAACAGGAAGTGTCTTTGTTCAGTTGCAGCACACACTGTCCTGGGCAAACATGCAAGGTTCTAGCATTTGGCTGTTCAGGGATCTCTGATTAGGGAGTGTTGCTGAAGCTGTTACTGTGGCTCCCTCTTCAAGGATGCTCACCTTAGCAATGGTGAGCCTCGCGTGCAATATTTCTCTGTTTCTATCTCTTTCTGTGTCTTTCTGTTTCTCTCTCTTTGTGTCTCTGCCTGTCTGTCTCTCTTTCACACACACACACTTTAGTCAATTTTATTACCATAGCAAAATTTATGTAGTCTTCATGGCTGTATCTCATTTATTAACAATAAGCCATTTATAATTATTGGTTATTTAACTCTGAAAGAGCCTCTCAGTTAAAAGTACAGAAGATTATATATGTGTGTGTGTATACACGCAAAGACATTAGTGCCAGCTGTCAGAAATGACAAACATCAACAATGTGTTTTGTTGACTTTCAAGTTTCTTCTAAGAAATGAAAATTATAGATAATATTCCTTTGATGCCACCCTTATCTCCAGGGACAACCACCATCAAGAAGTTGATGGGCATCTTTCCTTATGTGTTCTTGCCTTCTACTATGTTCCATTCACAGTGAATGTGTTAAAAATGTATACAAGTGTCAGTGTGTTCTATAAATCCATCTTGTGTTTTTACTCAACATTGAAAGGTATTTCCATAGCAAGGCATTATATCCAATTCATTTTCTATTTTCACTGGTGTTTAATCTGTGTCCGATAAAGCACAAAGTATGTTTGGCTTTGCACTTTCCCAAGTATGATGAAGTTAATTCTAACGTATTTTTTGTTGTGGTCATTTCATATCAGACTCTTCAGCAAATTGTCTGGTTGGTCCTCAGGTCATTTTCCCTTTCTGTCATTTGTATTTTCACAAAGATTTATGGTACTATTTTTTCTTGGATAACAAGCTACATGAATGACAAGCATCTTAAAAAATAATTACTAGTTTATCTTTTAGCAGTTTCCATGGTCCTGTCTGTTGTGTAGAAGCACACCCTTTGTTGCATGCAGCATATTGCTCATTTGGCATAGTAAAATGCACTAGTGAAATCCAGTTATCCACAGTGTTGCGCAACCACACCTCTGCCTAGTTGCACAACATTTCATCATTCAGAAAGGGAACACATATGCATAAGCAATTTCTCCCTCTCTTCCCTACCGGGCCGCCGAAAACATGAATCGCTTCGTTTGCTGATTCTTAGTGTTTCATATAAATGGAATCATGTGACATGTGACCTTTTGTGCCTAACTCCTTTCACTTAACATAGTTTCCAGGTTCATTCAATTGTACCATACATTAGTACTTCATTCCCTTTATGTTTAATTTGTTAAAGAGAAAATGTTTATTTATTATGGCTTCTGACATTTTGCTCTTGGTCAGTTAGCCTTCTTGCTTTGGGCCTGAGGTAAGGCTTGGTGTGGCAAAGCTACGCATGTCACAGAGGCCGGGAAGCAGAGAGACAGCAAGAAGAGGCCGGAGTCCTAATGCTCCCTCTAAGGGCACATCCTCAGTGGGATGCTTTCTCCAACCAGACCCCATCTCCTAAAGTTTTTCAAACCTCCCAAGCTATCACCTCCAGAGGGAACCAATGTAAGCTTATTGAGAATGGTTTGTTTTCCCATCACAGTGTTCCACGCTTGCTCCCAAAGGCTCATGTCCATTTCCCAAAGCAGAAGTCCTTATACCTCTAAGAACTCCAGTTACAGCATTGTTCAGAAGTTGTATCCAACGTTCTTATCTTGGAGCCCCTACCAAAAGAACAAAAAAGAAAAATTCATATGTGTAGTGCACAGGGTAACAGGGCAGACATTTCCAATCCAAGTGTAAGATGTGTGGACTTGGAGAGCAGGCAGGGGACAGAAGCAATGCTGAGATGCAGCTGGGCCAACATTAAATCCTGTTGCCCTGGCAACACTGTGTGAAAAAATCACTGTGTGAGTTTCAAGGGACTGACTTGTGCAGCCCAGCCCCCACAGCCTCAATGGCTGCCTCCATGGTCCCCACAGCCTGCAGAGTCCTGAGCTGGCCCTTCTTGTTTCCTACATCTTTTCTCAACAGATATTCTATAAACCTGGCATCTCTACCTTGTTGGGGTCTCCCCTGCATTTCTTTTTCACTTTACTCTTGCATCTCCACACTCTTCCTTTCAGGGTGTCGCTCAGCATCCCACCCTCACAGAGACTGTTCCATGTCTCTTGCATTTTATATCCACGTACCACCAGCATTGCATGACCAACACCAGTGTCTGCCACCAGCCTAACCAGTAGTCAGGCTCCCTGGGATAAGAGAGGCTTTTGAGGGCCTGGATGGCTGAACATGAGGAAACATTTTTTTAGGCAGTCCTGTGTGAGCAAGGCACCTCAATCGCTCGTCTCAAAGCTAACCCATCTCAAACCTTGGGATGGGTGGGATCTGGCCCATGCCTGAAGCATCCTCAAGACACCATTCCTACTGTCAGAATGTAAAGTGCTCGACTTGTTTTAATGTCAATCATCTCTTAAAAAACCATATGTCCCTTGGCCCCAGCTTTATTTTTCATTTTGGGCCAGAGGCAAGCATTTGGGATCTCTCTGTTCTTTATGCTCCCAGTCTCCCTGAACATCTGACTGAAATTAGGTGGCAAAACCCAAGCCTCAGTCTGCATTCTGAGCTTACTGGACATCTCTTCCTCCAGATTAATTATCCCATCACCTTGCAACTCAACCTACTAGAGTTTCAGTACATGAATAAAATGTAGGTAAGCGATTTGCCAGGATGTTACACAAATAGCCTCCAGGCTGATTCCCAATAGAGTCCCGGTGACCATCTGAAACTCATAAGCAGTCTTTTCTGTCACATCCCTATCAGCATTCTGGCCTTGTACTTCATTCCTTTCTATAACTGAAAGATATTGGGTTACAGCATACTTTTTAAATCACCCATCACTTGACAGACATTTAGATTATTTCAGTCTCTTGCTTATAGTAAATAGTATTTCTGTGAACATTGCCAAATAGGTATCTATCTGTTTTAGTCCGTTTCAATTCTTGGGAGTAGGTACCTAATGGAAATGCCGGGTCATATGCAATTCTGTTCAGTGTTGTGAGGACAACAGTCTGCAGTAGCTATGCCAATAAAATTATTTTTATTTTATATCTTACTTTCCACTCCCCTCTCCCAAATGCTTCCAAGAGGGTCTTAGCCCCAGACACTTAACTTTCAGTGCAAACTGCAGGACACTGGTCCAAAGCTACATGTCAGGCCAGTGAGCTACAGGGACCCACTCTCTCTCTCCTCAGCATTGGCATAATAGACACAAACGCCGTGCCCACTATGTGTGTTCTGGAGATCTGAACTCGGATACTTACACTTACGCGGCAGGCACTTGACTGACTGAATCATCTCTCAGCCACTGTTTTTGCATTCTAGTCAACAGTACGTGAAGGTTGGATTCTGCCACACCATTGCTGTTGTCTCCTTCCCATCAAAATATTGCTTTAGTTATGCTAGTGGGTGTAGAGTTGGTATCTTGTGTGATTAAAGTTGCATTTAATAATAGCTGGTGGTTTTCAGCATTTTTCAGGTCCTTGTTGGTCATTTAATATCTTTGTTAGAGAAATGTCTATTCAAATATTTTCCATTTTAAAAATGAGTTCTGTTGGGTTGTAAGTGTTCTAGATGCTAGGAGCTTCAAATATGTAATTTGTGAATATCTCTCTGAGTTTATATGCTTCCTTTTAAAATCCACTATGGTTTTCTGATACACAAAATTTTCAAATTTTGATGAAGCTTATTTTATGTATTTTTTGTTTTATTTGTGCTTTTGATGTTATACCTAAGAAATTATTTCCAATTCTAGATTATAAAGACTGTTCTCTTTTCCCCCTAAGATTATTATGGTTTTAACTCTTATGTTTAGATCTTTTATTAATTTCAGTTAATCTTATGTAATTATAATTTCTCATTGATTTGTAGAAATTCTGTCTTTATTTTAAATAATAATGTTTTGACTGCAAGAATGGTAGAGAGGTTTTGGAATTAATGTCTTTTTACTTCATGCATGGCTTTTTTATTGTGACATCACATTTTTATGTCTACAACTCACCATGTGTTCTGTTTTTGGTTCTGTTTAAGAAATATTTCTCATATGAATTTGTAAGATTATTACCTATACTTTTGCATTTTCTTTTCCTGTGTCTACATGACTACCTGGAAGTACTTTCATATATGGTCAAGTAGAGATCTAATTACTGTTTCCTGCATAGACAACTAATAGTCTCAATGGTTTTTATTAGTTTTTCCCTCATAATTTGCAAAACTACTTCTGTTCTATACTAAGTTCCTCAAAATTGCGTGGTAGCTGGAGTAATGTCCCCTTGTCAGGATGCATACCTGAGTCCTAAATCTTTTAGTTTACATGGTAAAAGGCTCTTGCAGAAACAATTATGGATGTTAGATGTAGAGAAAACTCTGGATTATCCAGGTAGACTTAGTATAATTCGAGTGATGACCAGTGGGACACAGGAGGGTCAGAGCCAGAGAAGAAGATGTGATGATAGCAGAGGTCAGAGAGATGTGGCTCTGACCTGAGGAGTGCTGGCAGCCTCTGAAAGAAGAGGGAATTCTGAGAAAACATAGCTTGAGTTTAAAGACACCAAAAAAACTGTAATTGTTTTGCTCAGCCAGTGCCTTATATGCATCAATCATGCCATCTTGACTGAAACAGTCTAATAAGAAGATATAATTTGAAGGCTATTTATTTTGCTCACTGTTCAATGCCATGTATTCCCAAGTTCTTCATCACTAACAATTAAACTTTTTCCCTTTTCTTATTAATGTAAGGTAGCACATATTTACTGTTCCATCAACACATGTGACAGGCAATGGAGTCTTGAAGAAAGAGTAAATTTTTAAAAAAGTTTTGTTCACGTGTGCGAACAATTTTACACAATTTGTGTGTGGTTTGACACTGCCATTGCCCTTAAACCCCTTTCGCAAAACTATGGGATCTAAAACCAAAACTAAAAGATTACTTGAAGCCGGAACGTGGTGGCGCATGCCTTTAATCCCAGCACTCAGGAGGCAGAGGTAGGCGGATCT
>LOEQ01010441.1:1939-13554 GCA_001685075.1 Bramus lutescens | reverse complement strand
ATGGATCTATTTTCATTCTTCTACATGTTGACATCCAGTTCTGCCAGCACCATTGAAGATGTTTTCTTTCTTCCATTGTATACTATGAGCTCCTTTGCCGAAAATCAGGTGTTTATAGGTTTGTGGGTTAGAAAGTCAATCATTCTGTGGCAGGCTGAGAGTCTCAGGAATCGCCCCTAAGGTCTGAAGCTATGACATTCCATCAGATGATGCAATGTGGACTCCAGGGAGTTAGAGATACCAGCAATGTACAAAGCCTGCAAAGAAAATCTTTAAGCACTCAGCAGATGCAATTCAAGAAAGAGGTCAGAGGGATGAGGTTGCACCCTTTGGTGCTCATACCATATTACTATACACCCTGAATTTCATGTGTAGAGATCCAGGATTATATGCCCTGGTGGCTTTTGGTATTGCTTTGGTCCTATATTTCTTTTGTGTTCCTGTCCCTTCCTCTTAGGTTGCTAATATTTTATTCTGTGCTCATGTCATCAGTTTATATTTTAGGAAGGTTCTACAGCAGTAAGTTCCATACCTGATCAGGCATTCTTGAGGATGGCAGAGATTCTCCTAGCCATCTTGGTCTCAATGGCAGCAGACACAGAATCTTTTTTTTTTTAAGTGTACCATTTGGCAAGTACTTTACCATTGAACTACATCCTGAGACAGATCAGGTTTCTGTATAAGAGCATGGGACAGGGTCTTACTCTGTAGGCCAGGTATGCTTGATATATACTATTTAGCTCAGGGTGACTTCAAATCCTCAGTGATCCTCTATCTAAGCCTGAGTACCGAGATTCTATGTGTGACTCACCACACTCTTTCAGATGACTCATTTTCTAAAACGTACTGCTAATCTGTCTTTTATTAGGTTTATTTTTTTTTACCAAATTTGTGTTTGAAGTCATTATTAATATGAAAAGACTTATTTCTGCCATTTGGTCATTTCTGACTGTTCTCATCACAATTGTTTTCCTTAAACATTCCAATTTTGCCTTTTGTGGTTATTCCATTTTATGCCATTTGGATGCTTTCCCCACTGCTATTCTCTGTATATGCTAGATTATTATTATTATATTTTGTTATCCTTGGAATTGCAACTAAGTAGGCGGTGGAGTGTCCAGGTCTGATATAGGTTTGACCTGGAGAAAACATTGATAATACTTGGTGCCCAGATTATATTGAAGCTATGGGACGTGGTAGAGAAGAGCATAAAGTGAAGTGCTGACTCCTGAGAACATGAAAGCATAGCCTTCCTATTGATGGATGCTTTTATATTTACTCATTATAACTGATATTTAGGTATTGCTATTGGTTCTCATTGCTAAAGGCTATAAGCTAAAAATAAAAAGATTTTCTTATATTTTCTAAGTAATAAAACCCGTTAAATCTTGTTACTTTACTTTTTATATTTTTTTAGCCATAAGATTCTCTTTTAACCTTTCCTTGATTATAACAACTCATTACTTACTCATTAGTTTCAAAAGCATTAATTTTCTTTCTAACTAAAAATAATGACCTTCATTTTCCCATAGAGATCATCTATCTTTAGAAAAAGTAATAAATGTTACTTTGTGTTTCTTGATTCTCCAAATGGGGTAGATAAGACCAAATGTTTTGTTGATGAACTCAAAGACATGCATATAAACCACAAAACTGGTATATATCAGCTATATGTCATATTGATCTTGGCTTAAACACTTGCCTTGACAAATTTTCTTTCAAAAGTGTATCTTTAATCACAGTGAGGGGGGAGTGGGGATGATTCTTACAGAGAAACAACTCTATGTTCATATTTTTTGAGAGAAGGCTGAGATTCTAACCTTTGTATCTGAATAATGATGCAACCTGACCCTTAAAACAGTGCAGTTTGGGGGAGGCAGATGAGTTATGAATAACAGTACATGCGTCAGATGAAAAATCTGAGATTATGTTATAACATAAACTGATGAATCCCGTTTACAATTTGCCTCTCCCCTAATTGTCTAATTCTCATTATTTCCCCCTGCAGCCACTTTAATCCTTACTGCTCTAGTTGCTTGCCAACTGCAAAACAGCTCTTTCAGCAATTCTTGATATCTGAGAATTAGAAAAATTGGAAGTTTGTACTTTGAACTCTCCATTGCATGAGGCAGAAAGAATTGAGCAGGTTGGAGGCATGTCCTACCAGTGGGTCACAAGTGTTTCTCAGCACACTTGTAAGACCTTGAACAGTGTGGATGACATGGCTCTGAAAATTTGGATAAGCTTGCATAGAAAATGCAGTTTTCTAGGACTATTTTCTCTGCCCTGATTTCTACTTCTTCCTTACTTACTGAAGCTGAAAAACAAACTCACCAAATTTCTGTAAATTTCATTTCCTAATTGCCTCACCATGGCAACCCTATTGTCACCCAGACAAACACTGCATATAGTTCTTTTTGAGAACCTAAGCATTTGTTAAAGGAGCACATACAAGTTTTCTGTGGGATTTTTAAAGACTTTATGCATGCAACTTATTTTCAGGGTTAGAAGAAGGCTCAGGCTTGGTCTCAGACTCCTGGTTTAGCACAGCAAGCAGACTAAAATACTCAAAGCTGTTCTTAGCATTGTTTCACTGGCAGTGTCTGAGGACTCTGTAAGCCTTTGTAAGTGTAATGCAGTGTCTGCTGCACATGTATGCTCTTGCCATACCATTGAAAACAGCTCTGCTTCCATTGTACCTTTGAGAGCTCTTACTTTAGCTGATCATTTAGGTATCTCCAGAGTTTTCTATGCCTTCTCTTTAAACTTCATCAAAATATCGTGAAAACAAAGGTTCAGATTGGGATTTTACCTAGCATTAAAACCCACAACTCATTTGCTTCTTTATCATACTGGTAAATGACAGGCCACACACCGCCAACTGTGTCTGCCCATAAAACCAGCCCCATTAAAAGGCACACAGTATTCATTGGGAAAGGGCGCTGACTTGAGCTTAGGCGTAGCTGGAGGAAATTCTCATTGATGTTAAGGGACTGATTTGACATTGACTCCAAACCAAATTATGAGTCTGGTGCTGTGCTGTGTACTTTCATAAACTAAACTCAATTTTCACAACCATCTTGTGAGGTAAATATTGATATCTTAATTCCATCAGCTCAGAGGAGTGAAATGATTTGCCAAAGATGTTAGGAAAATGTCAGATGTGAAAATGAATCTTTCTACTACTGCTCTTGCCTAGGGTCTTATGGGAATACCAAAGGTGTCCCTAGGAGTGTTTGGGTCAGATTCTCCTCTTTGAACCTGAAAAGAAATTCACTTACCACGACTTGATGAGTGACGAGTAGTGTGCTCTATGGCGCCTCAGTGACTTAGGAAAGTGCAAGTACCATTCATTGTTGGGCAGGCCGCTATTCTGTCCCCTGGAGCAGTTCGAAGTCTCTGCTTGTACGTTCTCTAAATAACACTGGCATTAGCCCACACTGAAACCACCTCCGCAGGATTCTGAAGTGCTGTACAGTTAGGAGAGAGCATTGTCTAAATCCATAGAAAAAGACTGGGATTTGTCTGGTGAACAAAAATTTTGCAATCATAACACCTTTTACTCCCACAGCTAGCAGAACTTTTTCTTTGTGAAGCAAGCAAGCAAACATTTCATTTTTGGAATAATGATGTTCTTTAAAGAGACAGCAACAGCAGTTTAGCTCTTGGTTTCCTTTGCATTTAACGCCATCAGAGGAAAATGGCAAGCTTTCAGATGCATAGTCTTCAAAGCCCTGAATTTCCTGTTATTTAAGTGGATACATGTGGGCTTTGTTGACAAGCTAACAGGCACAGCATTTCAAAGGGGTATTTCATTCCCAAGATTAGAATCACTTTAGCGTTATAGAAAATGTGGATTTTTAGATCCCACCATGGAGCTGTTGCTTCAGTGTCTCTTGAGTGGGAGGAGGCATAGAGCTTAAACATATGCATTTTTGATGTACCTCTGAAGAGTTTTAGATCCATTAGTCTGAAAAGAACTGCAGTGGAAGGACCACCTCTATGAAAAGATGAGTTAGAGTATTTTTGTCCTAATGGCATTTGGTTAAAATGAATCAATCAATTACTTATATTCCTGGAGGGAGAGCCAAACTAAGTAACTTGTCTGTGCTGAATTTGTACATGAAAAAGAGGTGGAAAATACTTGCGGAGACGAAACTTATTATTTTAAAAGGCTTGACGGGAAGGTAGGCATAGTCTGCGATACTCTAGAAATCATGTGTATAAGTGTATGAGGTTGTCACATTTTAATACCTTGTAGCTCAGGCCTCAAATTTACAATCCTTTGGGTTTAGCCTCTGAGGACTAGAATTACAGGGGGGTCCAACTGCTATAGAACACGGTCCATTTATTATAATGACCATCTTCATCAGAGCAGCTATGGCTTCTTGCAAGAGACCCTTGAGGCTGTTGCTTGTTGACATTTGCCCAGAAAAACAAAAGAGGATGTGAGGGTAAGCATACCTTAGATCTAAGTAAGCCATTCCCTGGAAGCAGGTCCTTGCAAGCTGTAGAGAATTCTGCCCAGTCCAAATTGCACATGACTCCATGGTCTAGAGATGCTAGACTATATAGAGGGAAGGAGGTTAACTGAAATGGGGCACTTTGGCTATATGGCTGTCATGGAAATCATCATTCATGCTGAAGTGAGACTTCATTTATGCAGCTGCTTTGTGGTCTCGCATACCCCATCAAGAAACTCCTCACTCATACTGTCTAAACAAGTCAGGTGAACTCATCAGTTCACTAATGGCTCATCCAGGCTAAGAAGATGTTTGTTTATGTCTCTCCAGAAGAAGGTCACGTAACACATCATCATACCCTGGTAACGAGAAAGACATAAGTGGTTGAGGCAGGCACAAATCCACAAAGAGTTTCTCAGAGAAATTTACCAGAGCAACAGTCATAAGGTTTTAATCTCTTCTGTTCTTGGGAAAGGGAATTTACATTTCTTATAATTTTGAATTTGAACTCATGTCTAATCAGGACTCAGTGAGACTGAAGGTTTTTGAAAAGATTTGGGTACGCTGAGGGTTGAAGGTGGATCACTGGTAAAAATTCATCCTCAGTGAATTGGATTTTGTCTCTTTGACTTTTCAGTGTTTTAGTTATCGCACACAAGGCAAAATTTGAAATAGTGCCAAGAATATATCTTTAAATTCGTGTTTTTCAAGAGTAACATATAGTTAGAGTTTAAAAAATTGACTTGTCATATAAGACATGTGTGCAAGCAGTAGTCATTCTGCCATTTCTAACCATGATTTCTACACCTATACTTATTTCATTATTTTCATATTTATAAATTTATTTAATTAATTTCGATTGGTTTGAACTTTGAAACATTATTTGCCTTTTAATATGCTAGCTTTATCAAACTCTTCCTCTCCATGTATACAAAACTCTTCCTGTTATTCCCTCAATATACAGCTAAATTAATATTTAGTGTTTCATGGTACAGAAATGCAAATATTGTGAACTGTGTCATACGTGACTCTACTTTCCTCTTTACAAGTGCTATTTTATTTGGAATTAATCATTTCTTTTTACTCTTCAGGGGCCCACTACCCAGCTCCCAGATAAATGCATGGGTACTTATTCTTACTTATGAGTGTCTGGCCTTGGCTTGGCTTATTTCTAGCAAGTTTTTCTAACTTACATGATTCTGCTTCTCTTTAATTACATTTTGACTCTGANCTGGCCCCTGGTGTCCCTCTCTTCTTCTTCTTTTCTCACTCCCCCCCATTCCCTATATTTTTCCTCATATTTATTTTCTCTGTCTGTCAGTCCCACCTACTTCTCTCTCCTGCCTAGCCATTGGCATTCAGTTCTTTATTAGACCAATCAGGTGTTTTAGGTATGCGAAATAACACAGCTTTACAGAATTAAGCAAATGCAACATAAAAGAATGCAACACATCTTTGCATCCTTAAACAAATATTCCACAGCATAAATAAATGTAACACATCTTCCACTATTATTCCACAATGGTTTTCATTTTCTGTTTACCTATTATTACTAGAGCAATAAGTTCTTTGTATAGGAAGACCCAGAATCATTGATCAGTAAGTTGTTTTTGAATCTCCCATTGACCCATCTCTATCTAGACTGTTTGTGCAGTCTGCTGAGCAACTGTCCTCTCTCCATTTCCCTTCACCATCATTAGACTTGACTTCTTAGTTTTGCTGGTTCTGGTTTGGGAACACTATGATATCGTATCTGTTGGATTATCTCCTTTTTCTGATTAGTCTTTGAGACTTTGCATGTCTGGAAGTGTCTTTAGTCTCTGGTCATATTTGACATGAAGCATGGAATTCTGGGTCGGAAAGCAGTTTGCCTTAGAATTTTGAAGGGATTGCTCCTCTTTTACTGTCTAGTATTACTGGCGAGAAGCTTTGTTATTTTCTTTCATAATTCTGTGCATTTTTCATGTTCATTCTCTTTGAAAGTTGAAAATATTTTCTATCAATTTGGGATGTTCTGAGGGTTCATGATGAAGTGCCCTGCTGTGTGTTGCATTAATCATTGCTCTGAGCTTTTAAACCTGCAATGACATGGCCCTTCAATGGAGGAAGTGTTTGAGTTATTCACTTTATTTTCTTTATTTTCTCCTCCTCTTGAAGTACTATCCATTGGCTGTTGGATAACTTAGTCTGATCTTATATTTTGATATTTCTTTTTTACTGCTTATTTCTTTGTCTTTTTCCTTTAATTTATAGGAAAGTTTTTTTTTAAACTTTTCTCCCAATATGTGTAAGTAGATATTTATATGGACTTGCATATCTAATTTCTAAGACTCTCTCATTTTCTTTCCTTTTTTATGTTCTTAGCAGTGTTTTATTTAATGGAGGACAAACTTATTGTTGCTCACATTCCCAGAACTTTGAGTACATTGTCAGCTGTCTCCATTGTTATTGGCCTGTGCCGAGGTACAACATTGTACCAGCAGTGTGGAATGTAGCATATCTACTCACTTCATGGTAGCCAGGGAGGAAAAAGAGACAAGGATGGGCCAAGCTCCTTTCAAACACATATCTCAAATGATCTCACTTCCTAATATCCCTATCACTTTCAAGAGTCCTTAGAACTTAGCCTTCAGCACAGGAGCCTTTGAGTGACATTCCAGATCCAAATTATAAGAGCAATGTATGATTATAGGTTCATGTTTAGTAGTGGATCACTCAACACTAACTGAGAGATAATTTTTTCAGTATTAAGGAGCAAACTCAAGGATTCCATAAATAAGCAAATAGTTTATCATTTAGCCACAACCCCAGACCAAATAATATATACTAGCTATAGTATAGTGTTTTATTTTTAATTTCTTCATTCCTTCCTTCTTTCCTTCCTTTCTTTTCTTTTCTTTTTCCTTTTTTCTGGTCCTGATGATTCAACATAGAACATTGTACAGCCTAAGCTTATTGTTTACTATTGAGTTATGTTCCCGACCCAGGAGGCACTTCTGATGTAATGGAATGATTGATGTGTTCTTTCTTTCTGACAATTAATTACTAGAAAACTGGAAACAGCGCATGAGATAACTATTTTTGGACTTTGGACTACAAACAGCATGTCTCTGAGGGAAGGGAAATAACTCAGTGATCTCTGTTATCACCTCAGTGCTTGGAGGCACTTTCCACACCTGAACACAAAGAGGATACCCATTGTAGTTGGAGAATCTGACTTTGGAGTTTGGGGGAGTCCAAATTAGCTGGAGTTTTCACTGTAAGATGCTCTGAAATTGGTCATTGGTGGATTTTTTTTTACCTTGGCTATCACTAAATAACACAAATTAAGGTTGATTTTGATGTTTGTATCTATGCCCCAAATAACCTTTTGGAACATGCCAAAATATTCTTCATCCAAAGAATGTTGTTCAACAATTTTTATTTTCATTGCTAGTGATTGAACCCAGGGCCCTATACATGTTAGATGAGAACTCCACCTCGGAGCTAAAGCCACAGACTATACATTGGCAAGATTGCTATAATAGTTCATTGGCAGAGCCAGTTTTTAAGGTAAATTGTAATGGAATAAGTATATAACCACATGAAGAAAAATGAAAATGACTGTTACTTTGCATCATACACTAAACTTACTTAAAATGACTATAGGAGTAAACAAAACTATGGATTTTATAAAGGAATCCACATGGGAAAAAAGAGGGGACCAAGGAGATAGACCACTCAGTAAAATTCTGGCCTTGCAAGTATGAAGACCTACATGGAAACGCCAGGTGAATGGAGTGGTAAGATGGCTTAGCTGCTAAACCATACCCGGTGAAGACACTTGGTACTAACCTTGGTGACCTGAGGGACCCACATGGAAGGAGGAGAGAACCAATTCCTGTCTGTTTCCTCCACAGGTGCACTGTAGTACACACACAAAATAAATAAATAAATACAATAAAATAATTTAAAATAATAATGTGGAGAATGATCAAAGAAGACATGTAACAAAAGGAATGAAGGAAGGAGGAAGGACAGGGGAAGAAAGGGAAGAAGGAAGCATGCTGAGTGTAGTAATGTGCTCTAGTCATCCCAGAATGGGGGAGGTGGAGATAGATGGATCTTTGGGGCTCCCTGGCCAGCCAGCCTAGACTGTTTGGTGAGCTCTAGCTCAGTAAGCAATGCTATCTCAAGCAAAGGTAGGTGGTGTATGAGGAATGATTTGATACCCAAGCATGTCTTCTGGTCCCCACGTGCATGCATACATATATACACATACAGCCAGGCTCATATCCACTTACAAACATGCAGTCTTGCACATACACACAAATTAATTAAAAGTGTATTTTTATTTGTTGAAAATTAGAAGACAAGTTCTCTAGAGGGAGAAATATTTGCAATTGCTACAACATATAGGAGTTTTGTCCATAACATGAAATATTCATATTTTAATAAGACAAGTGACACAATATTTATTTAAACAGATATCTTAACAAATGGTGATAGAAATATCTAATAAGCACACTAAAAAGTGCTTAATATTATGGGTCTATGTGAAGATGGAAATAAAAGGCACAATGGAATATAACTTTGCTTACACTTAGAAGAGCTAAACTTAAAAGTTTGGGGAAGTTGAGCCATATCTTGCACATTACTGGTTTATATGTAAAATGATACTGCCAGTTTGAGAATAGTTATCTACTTTTATAAAGGTTAACTTCACTATTGTATATTTTTTTTCTTTTTGGGGGCCCACCACTCAGCTCCTAAATAAATACATGGAGACTTCTTCTCACTTATGAATGCCTTAGCTTGGCAGTTTTCTAGCCAGCTTTTCTTACTTGAATTATCCTGTTTCTCTTTAACTGTGTTTTGTCTCTGGGCTTTTTACCTCTTTTTATTCTTTTTATCTATTCTCCTCGCCTCTCTTCTTCTTCTATTTATTTTGTCTGCCTGGTAGCCCTGCCTATCAATTTCTCTGCCCAGCTATTGGATCTTCAGTTGTTTATTAGCCCAATCAGGTGTTTTAGACTTGCAAAGTAACACAGCTTTACAGAGTTGAACAAATGCAACATAAAATAATGCAATACATCTTTGCATCATTAAATATGCCACAGCATAGATGAATGTAACACATCTTAGCTAATATTCCAAAATGATGATATCTAGTAGCCTTGAAATACACTTCCTTATAAATTGCAAATAAAAAGGGAGCATAGGATCACAAAGCAACTTACAAATGAA
Source organism: Bramus lutescens (assembly GCA_001685075.1). Taxonomy (NCBI): domain Eukaryota; kingdom Metazoa; phylum Chordata; class Mammalia; order Rodentia; family Cricetidae; genus Bramus; species Bramus lutescens. The sequence goes on along the minus strand of LOEQ01010441.1, from coordinate 3,865 downwards.
TGTTCATAGCAGTTTTATTTATTATATTTCCAAACTGGAAATCACTAAAATGAATGAAATGATATGTCAAATTAATATAATCTGATACTCTACTACAGTGAAAGGAATAGAGTGTAAATATAAACAATATTAGTAATTTTTTTGTAAAGCAGAGTCTTTATTCTTACACAGGTTTTCAAACTCGGACTCTATGTGTTAAACATATTGGAGTGATCAGAGAACCCCTAGCTCAGTTGGGGTTGGGTTTTTAAAGTAGCAAAAGTTAGGGTGAGGGATTTCTAAGGTTTAGGACCCCTGGTTGGCTGACATTTGTCTAGGGGTGTCCTGGTGAAAAGCGATGGGTGTGTGCTGACAGGTGATCCTATCTACAATGGTTGAAATATTAGGAATTTCCTTTAGATGGTCTGTTTCTGCGTGGTGCCTGGGTAGCCTCAGTTTGTGGACTTTCTTGGAACCAGGTAGTGCCTTAAGGTAAACTACTGAGACTCAGGCCTCTATTGAGCCTCTCATGGCTGGGTCCTACATTTCCCCCTTCACAAGTACCAATGACAGGACCTAATCATGGGTCCTGCTTGCCCATGGGTTTAAGGATATAGTATTGGAACCTAAGAACCATTAGCTAACTGATTTTTTTCCAGGGCAGTGGCCATCCTATGAGGCCCTGTAGCTCTGTTCTTTAGTATAACCAAAGTGTAATTACAATCTTGAATTATATATAATCCTCTTTGGTTCTGTTGTTCTGCATAAAGAATCAAGGTGTCTTCTTATTGTAGAATCATTTTAGTTAATAAATCCATTGACAACTGTGGGCCTACTTTTCTTTTTGGTATGTCATTGGGCATTATAGGTAGCCATTTTTGTCCCCCATGCCAGTAAGTTTCCCCTTGTCTCAGCATTTCAACCTATTCTTGGCAGGAAACATGTTCTTTTCTGTAACTACTTCAAGCTGACATTGGGGCATTGTTTTCAGGGCCCAAGAAGGCTAAAAGACTAGCCAAAGGTAATGAGGAAATTCAGTCAATGAGGCACTCATCAGAAGCTTCTGGTTCACAGACTCTGTTGAAGAGACAGGGAGCATTCACATCAGCTAGACTGGTCCACATCAGCTTTCAGCAAGTCCAGGGCTCACAGTCGTTTGGAGCACGTTGTAGTCAGCAACAGATGCTTAGATGTAGCTGCCAGCCTAGCTTCAATTAAAAATCATTTTTAATGCTAAGCTTGACAGAATGTAAAGTTCTAGTCTTATGAAAGTTGCTAACTTACTGTAGACTGTTAGGAAATATAATTTAGTCAGTCATCCTTAAAGCATTGACATAATTAATTATAGGGATAAGCCTTATTTAGGTCCCTGTATATGTTTTCAAAGTCAAACTTAAAACAAGTAATTAGAAACAAAGCTTGTCTAATCAGATATACCTAGGCAGCCCTCATACTTCAGAGATCTGAAGAATATGACATTTAAAATAATGATTTAAAAGCTTAATATATTAGACAGAGACTCTGAGATCCTATCAGTGACCCAAGGTCTCCAAAGAAGATTGTGGGACACCATGATGTCTCCACCTAGATTATGACGATGCTGACCACTGGGCAAGATGCCCCAGTGCAACACCTGCTGCCAGGACTCGGTCCAGAGTGTGGACAAACAGCAGGACATTGGAGAATTGATTGCACCACTTTTGCCTATACAAAATGAGGTCAGTTTTTTCATGTCCCTCTTCCATAGGAAAAAAAAAACATTCACCTTATGGGCCTGGCCAGGACTATAAGACTGCTGTTCCATTACTTCTCCCTCCAATGCTATGAAGACCTGGGTATGGCTAACTGTATATGGACTCTGGTTCCTGTCATTTTTAATAGATTCAGAAGCTTCTTGGTCTGTACTCAGGTATAATTTATTTATCCTTCTGGGATCTCTGATAGTAT
>LOEQ01010440.1:24086-35595 GCA_001685075.1 Bramus lutescens | reverse complement strand
AGGCTTGTACTTGTGATGGAATGGATTAGGTTCATACCTATTAAAGCATTGAGTATCCAAAAGAATGGAAAGAATGGAAGGATGTGCCATGCAGACTTTGGTCTGAGCCTCCTCCACCCAGATGCTCTGGGACTGATGGTGATGGCCTGGACCACAGTGAGGAGACTGCTGGTGCAGATGGAGAGTCCACGGGCCACCCTCTCCAAGTAAACAATGACTTTACATCCTATGCCATTTAGGAAGTTTCTCAAACCAAAAGCTGCCATTGTCTTTGGCAATCCTCTTGCAAGAAGGATTATGATGTTTGTAAAAGCCAAGTGGATGAGAATAAGGTGGATGGGTTTCTTCTCAGGGCATCCCCACCAACTGAACATATAATTCACAGAAACAAAAATATTCCCCAGAGTTCCAACCATTGTCATTAAGAAGAACATTATTTCCTTTATGAAATTCAAAACCATTTTCAGGTAGAAAAACTTTTATCCAGGCTGCAAACATTTTTCAAGAAAGCATCAGAAATGTTAGACATGAACCTGAAAAGTGCACTTTTCACAATAGCATTTTCTAGTGTGCAAGAGGCAGCAGTGGACACATGTAATGTTGCAGATTAGGTCTTTGAAAAGCCTGTTTTTCCCCAGTGCAGACCCTGAGATATTGTGTGTGCTCTGACAGCTGAGTTTAGTAAGTGGTATTCAAAAGTAAAGTGTTTAAGAAAGTTTTTATTTATGAGCTCTACACTAGCAAAAATGACTTGTTCAAGTTGTGTGTGTATGTGTGTGTTTCTGTCTGTCTGCATGGATTATCCTGATTAACTCTAAGCATAACTGAATTGAACTCCATTGTCTCCATCCAAAAATTCTTCCTCTGTTTCTCACTATATTTTATTTTCCCAAAATCTGAGGCTCTCGCTGACCTTGTCTGCCTTCCCCACATCACACAGACACTGGGAACCCTGCTGGGTCAGCACCTGTAACTTCTCTCAGATCTGCTAACTTTACCCTCCACACTGCTCCCTCCTTTGTTTGATATTCCTTTATTCTCTGCTTTTTGACAAATTGAACAATTTCTAGATTTGCCTTTGGCATCAAAGAGTCAAAACTTCTATTTCGCCATCCTAATATTATAAAATTTGTTTATTGACCATTCTATGACTTCATTGCATAAATATGTGTACTGGTTATTTTTTAAGGTAGTCCTCAATGTCAAATCAAATTGTGTGACCTTTCAATTTAGGGCCCAACAGTTAAAGCTGAGTCATAACAAGATAGCTGAAAACTTCATGTACCCACCTGGTAGTAGCTAGGGAGTGTGTCTAGCAGAAGACTGCAGTGCTTCTTAGGAGAGGGTGTAGGAGAGAACTGTGACCCCAGTGGATGAATTCAGGACATTTGCGACTCCAGTGAGTGACCTCAGGGCATCTCAGGGAGCAAGGATCAGCTCTCCACCAGGGGAGAAGATGAGGGGGATGGAAGAAAGGGATTAATGAGGTGTTAGGTGCAGCCGTGAGTTGTATGCAGTCATTAGACTTATGACTCCTCAGTATTGGCTACGTACAGTACAGTGGTTTAGGCATTCGGGGATGAGTAAGATTCTCCCATTAAAGAAGTCATGGTGGCCTTTGCCTCTGTGGGGCCTTGTGAGCAGAAGTTATGTCAGCTTGTTTGGAAATGTGCTTCTCTTCCTGTTTCTTTCCCACCCTGTTTATCAGGCAGGCTGCATTGCTCCACATTGGTCTGAGCTGATTCCAGAATTCAGATCTCGACAGGATGTCATTCAGAGCTCCCTCTTCATTTTGCAGGGATTTGTGGTAAGCATTGGCACCTTTTCTAGAAGAAGAGGAGTCTGCATGTTTCATGAGTTTTTGTGTTCTGAGTACTTGGAATGCCTCTCTTCACAGTGCTCTTCTTCCTGTGAAACCCACAGGTTTGTTTTAAATGTCTATGTCTTGATGATGTCACCTGGTCCTGCGTAAACCGAGCCATATTCTCAGATTTGAGTTCATGTTGCCGCATGGCTCTAGAAATGTCAGTTATTGTTTTCAATGGTTCCTCTGACAGAGGGGTAATTGTTGCCTGTATTATCGGTAAGTCTAGAAAACACAACAGCACCCCAAGTATCTGCACATAATGAAATATGCTCTAGAAATTAATATCAAACACATCAGCATACATTAACATAGTTACAATAAAATTATGTGTCTAGTCAGAGGTTGGAATCTGTAATAATCCTTCAANCTAGAAATTAATATCAAACACATCAGCATACATTAACATAGTTACAATAAAATTATGTGTCTAGTCAGAGGTTGGAATCTGTAATAATCCTTCAATAATTCACCCTAAATTCTGATGCAACATATTAACATTTTTCTGTTTATTTGGTGTTTGATTTCCTGGAAATTCCTAGTTTTCTGGTCTTCTATTTTCCCCCAAAAAGTTTCAATCACATATCAGAACAGATTCTGATGTTCTAATAAAGGATTTCTTCTACTGGAATGTACTGTCCCAGGAGGGAGACATTATTTCCACATTATAATGGGCAATGCTATAGGAAACTAATTTAAAAGACAGGATGGACTTATGTTTAGCTATATGGATGATCCCTTGTCTGGGAATAAACCCCAATAACCTGATGTAGGTTACGTCCATCTTTCCCAGTTTTCTAAAAACAAGCAAATGAAAGCAAAACAGATTGTTTGTCTTTGCTGCTTAGCAGTGGAATAAAACTAACATGAGCTATTTCAAGATGCTCTAGTTCACAGCCTTAATCCTTTGTAGCAGGAATTCTCAAGATGGTAATAACTCTTACACTTACCTGTTTATGTTTCTCCAAACCCAGCAGGCATACAAAGACTGTACCTGATATAAGTATGTATAATATTATGTGATAGACTGCAGAGACAAAGAATGGATACAGAAGAAAAACCGTCTGTAAATTAGGAGTTATGATGTTATTATAAAAGAAAACACCTGCCAATATTTGAAAAGTGGAAATGCATCAAACCTGAAAAGAACCAATGTTACAACACTAGTGATACTGTAGGAGTCACATGCTGGCAAACATGGTGGCTAAAACATGAAAATTTATTTTTCTTTTGTCTTGTTATTTTTGAGACACAGTCTCAACAATTCCCTTGCCTCAGTCTCTCTAGTGTTGACATTACAGGAGTGTGTCATAATTGTCTCCAGGGTTTGACAGACATCTGAAAATGGTTTATATACTAATGATTCCTTTAAGAAAAAACAAGAAAGAAACCTTAATCAAAGGGCCAGCCAGAGCTCTGTCATGGTACTCCAGTCTGAGGATGGAGAGTGATTCCCCAGCAATTCTTTTCCATCTCTGTAAGTCCAGGAATTAGTCTCCTTTGATCTTTCTGGAGCCACGGACCAGCCTTCTCAGGGACAGAAAGAAAGTGGAGGTCCTGAGGATCACAGTGCCTCTCAACTGCTCCCTGGATTAGTCAGAAAGAATCTTCTGTTGTAATGAAATTCTCCATGGCACAGCAGGGGGAATTGAAGATCTTACCTCCATGTACTCACCTGGATTTCTGTGGCACAGGCAGGCTCTGGAGCAGCTCTGGGAAAGTGACACTGCCAGGTCGTATTTGTACTTCAGGATTTGTGGGCTCTTGGCTGCCATCAGGTATCAGACTTCAAGTTTCATGTTGTCACAGTGTCGGGGGAAGGAAGGCCTCTGCAGAGCCCTGGTCCCTGAAGTACAACTTTTCCATTTCCACAATCTGCTTTGCTCAGAGATTATTTCAAGCTTAATTAGGGTTTAATTATTCTGAGAGGAAGGATGGGAGTTGAGAAAATGAACGACTAACTAAGTTTCTGTGTACGGAGCTCCCTGAATCTCTTGAGTGTTTTTCACTTTCTCAGTGTGTCAAGTTGTGGTCTGAATGGCAGACCAAATCCTTTCCCCCCCTTTTAAATTCTATCTTAAACAGGAGTAAAATAAATAATTCTCAGCTCCAGGTATTCTGTTTAAGTAAATTCCAAACATGATCCAGGACACGTTTAGAGTCCTTTGTGCCAAGCTATGGCTTGACAGAAGACCAACTTATGATGCACAGATCAAGTCACTGGCTTTCCTTTTTAAATTCATCCCTAGACTAGATTAGAATGAATGCTGCTCAACACTGGGGATTCATGTGCAAGTTCCACACATGGACTAGAACAAGTTGAGAGTCCTTTGTTTTACATTTCCTCGTTGTAGTGAAGGTCTTTGTTGTAACTGATTCTTTCATTCCTTCACATTAAATGTCATATGGGACTTGAAATGAATATTTTCTTGGCCTCATTCCAAAAGCAATATTTACTCACTATAAAACTTCAATGACATTTCTAAAACTTATGCGTTCCCAAGAGTGAAGTTTCCCTGCACATTTTATTCTAGTTCCTAAGTGGCCCTACCCAGCACAGATGAAAAATGATGTAGATAAATATACAGGGATAAGACTAGAAGCAATGACATCATTATTTTGTCTTGAAGAGAAAGCATCATTGGGTTGACATAGGAGATGAGTTCGAGGTCATGACTCTTACTCTGCGCCCTGCATGATTGTGTCTCCATACATATAGGTGCAGCTGACACATACTAGAAGCTAAAAATGCTCCTTCTGTAAATGAAATGACAGCTTTTGAGGAAACCAGAATTTCTGTCCTCTCTATTTAATGTGGAATCCAGGACTAGGAAAACTAAGTTGTATATTACATATGTCATAGTAGGCAGAAATTGAAAAAAAACCCAAAAGGGTTATTGGCCAAGCCCATGAAACCCCCAAACAATCCAGGCTATTGCCAAGACTCTAGGTTTCTCCCCACAAACTGAGTCCAAGGCTCCATTGCTTAACACCTTATGATACTACTCACTGAACTTGGAGATGTCAAGCAATGCCTAAAAAGAGTCTTCACTTCTATGTTCCAGTGTCTTTGCTGTAGGAAGGTACTCTGCATTCTGTCAAAAGACAAACATACACACAAACCCAGCCACAAACCCTCTGTCTACAATAGTGCACTGCCTGCAGTATAGGTAGGACTATGGTAGCACAAAGTGTATGGCAGTAACCAACCCCACAAGATGAAACCTATGCTAGACACTGCTTGATGAACAAAGAACCTGAGGATAAATAGCTCAGGAACCCAGGGTAAAACCAAATAATACATGTCTAAAGATGGGAAAAATGTACTGATAATGTGACTCCACTAAATGCTTATGAAGAGTCACTTGTTGAGGCACTTCCATTCCAAAAAAGGTTCTGTCTCCTTAACACTGCCAGATGGACATCACATTTCTAATCTCTGGGATCTCTGAGAGACCCTTAAACCATATTGAAACCACAGAAGTTGCCTAATATGCAAATAATATTTAACATATCTGAAACTCTACAGGTCTTCCTTATGTGAACATGCAATGCATTCCTCTAAATCATTTTCATCTAATGAAATTTCCACAGTGATTTACCCAGGATTTCAAGTCAAATGCTCTCACACTTCATATCCTGGTCTTCAGACAACATTATTGATTCTATCTTAAATTATTGGAGATCTAGCTTCCTCTATAACTGCTACTGCCCAATTTCTACATTCCCACATTTTTAAATCCACAGAAATTGCTTAATTACATCCCATACAAAGACATCATGCTCTCAAATCGTTCTGTCCAAGAGAGCCTGCTCTTGTATAGGAATTTTGAGTTTGAGCTGCCACATATTCTGTCTACCAAGCCACCCTTTCCCCAGGATCATCCCAGATGAAGAGGCACAGGGAGTGTGAAATAGAATTGATACTTCCTGATGTAGGGTTGCTCTAAAAAGCACCTTCCACTCAGGGCCTCCCATTGGCCTTGCTAACACCATCTCAGAACCATGCAGTCCTTTTATTGGCTCTCCTTCCCTATTGCATCTGGACCACTGTCTGAATGCTCTCCTTGTCTGACTGACTCTGGATTAGCATAATGATTGATATGATATGATACGTTAGTACATTAGGGCAAAGCAAAATCCTGTCGGAGTAGCTGAGAACCCAATATTCATGAGGTCCTCCAGGCTGGGTACCTCACCAGTCGGAGTAGTCTCAACATAGCTGTCTCTCATTGGGTCCATAATTGGCAGTTAGTCAACAATCAGGCACCTCAGTAGACCCACTCTGGCTCCAGAAGCCTGAAAGTTTCCTAGACAGCAGCTGGTTCTGCTCTCAGTAAAGGAATCATCCCCAGGAGCAGCAACAGAGCAAATCAACTCAGAGGCAAGAGGGTAGGCCAAGCAAGCACAAGGCAGGGAGATCTTCCCTCAAACACATCTTTTTAATGTGGGCAGTTAACATTAGGAATCACCCACAATAGGGGTAGGACAACCCACATCAATCAAGGCAATCAGCATAATTTTAAGGAGAGGCTCCCCCCTCAGAGGACTGACATAGAAACTTTTCATACTAGTGGTCTTGAATCTATATGATCAACACATTAAGAACTTAGTTTATCTTAGCAAAGAACAGTATTTCAGAGACCCACTGACTGACTTACCTCTTGCTTTACTCTGGAGAGTTTCAACTCTTGGACTAAAAAGGGAGGAGTGCGGCCACATTGCCTCCCCTCCAGGCACAGTGCTAAGTTACACAGGGAGTGATTCAAGCCCACTCTATGTAAGAACTGTTTGGGTCTTTCTATCTGTCCTGGGAGGGAGTGTAGTGCCTGATGGACAGCTTTGGTGAACAGGCCTTATGGTCCTGGATCCCTTCAGGAGACACACTCACACAGCCCAGTGCAGACAGGAGCCTCCCTGGGATGACTGTAGTGCAGTGTCTTGAGGAATGAGGTATCTGGGTACATTTGGGACCCTCTGGTTTTCCTGGGCCTGAGGCTATGGAGCTCTCAGGCTCCCGGTTGTTGGAAGAAGGGGGCTGCTTATTGGTTCCCAGCGCTCAGCCCCAAAATAATCAACAGAAACTATATTATTTAAATTACTGCTTGGCCCATTAGCTCTAGCTTCTTATTGGCTAACTCTTATATCTTAATTTAACCCATTTTGAGTAATCTGTGTATCACCACGTGGCTGTGGATTACTGGGTAAAGTTCCCAGTTTCTGTCTCTGCCTGTGGCTCCATGGCTTCTCTCTGACTCAGCCCTTCTTTTTCCCAGCATTCAGTTTAGTTTTCCCCACCTACCTAAATTCTACCCTATCAGGCCAAGGCAGTTTCTTTATTAACCAATGGTATTCACAGCATACATAAGGGAGTCCCACATGGCCCAATGTCCTGCCAATTGCCAAGGCTGTGAAAACTGGTACCACCAAACAGATCCTCTCTGCATGATCAGCACTGCAGCCCCCTGTTCTGCAGCTCAACAAGGTGCACCTTTGCAGTCCCAGGGAAGACAGAATCTGGGATTCTAGGCCAGAGAGGAGCTGAGACTTATAGAACACTGGGATGTTCAGTACAGGCCATAGTGAGGGACTGGAAGTGAGGGGGAAACTCCAGTGTAAACTGTCAGCAAACTACTTACACATCAGGGTGCCAATGAGGCCCTGGTCTTGAATGTGTTCTCCAGACATGGAGAGAGAGCCTGTTGGCCAGAGACTCTTGTGGTTGTTCCTTAAGGCCTAACTTCATTACAATTGTTCCACAGCATCCACACTAGCTTCTTGTATTTAGAGATTTATCAACATCAAACAATTGTTGATCAAATTTACTGGGCTGTAGTGACTTGTCTTGTCTCACTGTCGTCCTGACATCTTGCCTCCGCCCTGAGTACTCACCACAGATAGGGTCACCTACACTATCTTTTCTTTTCTTTTTGGTTTTTCAAGATAGGATTTCTCTGTGTAGCCCTGGCACTCACTCTGTAGACCAGGCTGGCTTCAAACTCATAGAGATCCACCTGCGTCTGCCTCCCAAGGGCTAAGATTAAAGGCATGCACCACCAACTCCCAGCTCAGCTCACCTACCACATCTTACTCTCCTGCTCTGGCTTTGCAGAAAAACTGAAATACTGATTTGCGTATGAAGAGTTGCCTCTAGATTCTTTTTTCAGTACAGATGAGAGGCTAAAAGTCACATGACAGGGTTGTGGAATGGGAAGTAGTAAGAATCCACTTTCCATCTGCATAGAAATCCTGAAGTCATCTTAAAACTGCACAGTGCTAGATTTCTTAAGAACCAGTCATATATAACTATAATATTGAATTTAATGTTGTGATATATTAGAACATTAAGGCAAATGGTAGTTTAGTAGGTAATCCCAGCATTTGAGACACTGAGAAGGTTCAGGTCAGCCTGTGCCATGTACTGACTGCCAGTCAACCTGTGATACATGGCAAACATTATGTCCTCAGCTCTAAAATTCATCATGGCAAAGCAGTTTACAATGCTCATATATTTGGCTCATAAAGAATATGTGTAGAATATAATTTCTACACTTCTCAGTGAGCATGCAGGGTATTACAAACATGGATGTATCTGCTAATCAGAACATAGGGATTAAAACCAGCATAACCAAGTTCTAAAAATGTCTTAATATTTAGTGAAATAGAATCATGTGTAACTGTGTAACCAGTATAGAAGGAGAGAATGAAATCTACCCATTAGAAGAAAAGGAAGCAGGTCATTAGAATGAGAACGYTCCAGGTAGCTCTGATTTCTGGAGGGGAATTGTGTGCACACCTGGAGCTGTGAAGGTAGAGGACACACTTGTGATGCTCATACAGATGGAGAGCCATGGACCCGCTGCTCCAGCCCATCAGACTCTGAAAGATGACATCACGAAGAGTCATGAGGGAGAGGAAAAGCCACTTGATTATATGTCTTGATGGCAGCATATAGCAATGGCCAATGAACATTCCAGGTAGAGACCTGTTCAAGTCACGGTCTGCTTTGATGTAACAGAGTAAGTTGGAGCTTATGTGACTATTTACCATCCAAAAGAAGAGGAGAAAGGGAAGAACTTGCCATGAGTTCTGTGGGTTTAGCTTTGTCCAAAGGGTGGTCCTGGGACTGATGGTGACAGCCTGGACCACACTGAGGAGACAGGTGGTACAGATGGAGAGACCCCGTGCCATCCTTGCCAGATAAACCACAGCTTTACAGNTCCAGGTAGCTCTGATTTCTGGAGGGGAATTGTGTGCACACCTGGAGCTGTGAAGGTAGAGGACACACTTGTGATGCTCATACAGATGGAGAGCCATGGACCCGCTGCTCCAGCCCATCAGACTCTGAAAGATGACATCACGAAGAGTCATGAGGGAGAGGAAAAGCCACTTGATTATATGTCTTGATGGCAGCATATAGCAATGGCCAATGAACATTCCAGGTAGAGACCTGTTCAAGTCACGGTCTGCTTTGATGTAACAGAGTAAGTTGGAGCTTATGTGACTATTTACCATCCAAAAGAAGAGGAGAAAGGGAAGAACTTGCCATGAGTTCTGTGGGTTTAGCTTTGTCCAAAGGGTGGTCCTGGGACTGATGGTGACAGCCTGGACCACACTGAGGAGACAGGTGGTACAGATGGAGAGACCCCGTGCCATCCTTGCCAGATAAACCACAGCTTTACAGTCAATATCTCCAAGGAAGTTTCTGAAATAAAACACTGTCATAGTATCTATGATCCCTGAAGTACAAATAATGATCATATTAGAAAATCGCAAGTAGATAAAGACAATGTCCACGGGCTTTTTCTCAGACCCCAAGGCAGAAGTGGACACATGTCTCACAAATATTGGAACAGACTTTGTGCCCAAGGTAGTTTAAACCAAAGTGGACACCAAAATTTGGCAAAGAGACAACATTATTTGAGAATCCCACAACCAGGACTGTTGCATGTGTTCCTTTGGGAAGAAGTTTCAACTCCTGAGCAGGGAAGGAAGGTGGTCTTGGCACCCCTGCCAGGTGCTGTTTAGTACTCCTTCCATTACTGTGGAGGTTTTCCATTTCCTGCAAGGAGATTATGGAGAGCTTTAAGGTGAGCAGCCCTTTGCCAGCCACACTGTGGCCCACCAGGCGGTGCACACAGGGCACTGACAGGAGTCTACTTAGGATGCCTGCAGCACAGGGAGCCTGGATGGTGTGGTCTCAGAGCAAAATCTGGACTCTCTGTGTTTTCCTGGGTGGGAGGCTGTAGAGTCTTCAGAGCCCCAATGTCCTATTGCCATAGAATGCCAGACTGCATGAGCTTCAGTAGCCAGCTCCCCTCTGTGCCTTGAGGATGGCAGTCCGTGTGTCCACAGCTGAACAACATGTGCCTGACTAGCAATAGGGAGGATGGAGCCCTAAACTCTGACGGTGTGGCTGGCACGCAGGGCAACCTAACAAATTCCACATGTTCTATGTAGGCCCTCATGAGCGAATGGAAGTGAGAGTCAGCAGCTGGGGTGCAATGTTCCTGGGATATTTTTACACAGCACTGTGCACAGGAGTGAAGTTCTCAAGTGGGGCTTGTTTTCCAAAACACAATGGCCTTCTCTAAATATGACATTTACCCTGTACTTTTCTATATGACCAAACATCAGTGTCATGAGTGTGTTTGTAATTGCCTTACAGCATTTATTCTGACCAGTTCTTTAGTGCTTGGTACCCAGCAATGTCAAGCATTCACTAAGTGCAATGAAACAGCTTCTCTCTGTGGTCATCCCCACTTCGCAAGCGACCTTCAGATAAAGGATGCTTCCTGACATCCTTCTCCTTCACTTGTTCTTCTACTCACTGGACTTAGAACAGTCTCTGGCACATAGTAAGTGGTTTGTATATAAGTAGAGGTGTCGGTGACCACGGAAGTATATTAGAAGAAACAAGGAGACAGGAAACGTTTGTGCACCCATATGAGACTAAAAATCTAGCATGTGGAAAAATCAAATTCCAATCTCAGGTGACTGCATGCCCTCCTGCATTTCCTGATGAAGAATGCAGCAAGCTAAATTGCATGACAGGAATGGTGGGATGGTCAGATAGTGAGAATCAACGTCAACACTCTAGAGCCTGAACCAATCTTCAATTATCCAGGGCAAGCTCTCTGAAAAAATTAATCTATTACCCCAATCAATTTACTATTGCGGTACAATAGAATGGAAGAGCAAAGCCATCCCAGTGTATACAGTTTAGTTCATAAAGAACTGGGTGAGAAAAGGAATTTCTTATTTCTCAGGGGATACAGCAGGGCTTAGCAACATGGACATTCCTGACAATCAGGACAAAGGGACTGAAGCCAGCATAACTTAGTATTAAAAATTCTTTTATGCTGAGTATTGTGGAATCATGTGTCACCGTGAAGCCTGTATAGAAGGAGAAAATGAAGTCTGCCCAATAAAAGAAAAGGAAACAGGTCATGAGAGTGAGAACCCTCTGGGCAGCTCTGATTTCTAGCCTGGAATTATTTGCCGACTTGGAGTTGCGTATGTGATGCTTGTACAGATGGAGAGCCATGGACCCACTGCTCCAGCCCATCAGACTCTGAAAAATGACATCACGAAGAGCCATGAGAGCGAGGAACAGCCACTTAACTTTGTTCCTGGATGGCAGCA
>LOEQ01010439.1:63955-74667 GCA_001685075.1 Bramus lutescens | reverse complement strand
CACCCACCTAAGGGCTGGCCTACCAAAAGGGGCCAAGGCAGTTTCTTTATTAACTAATGAAAGTAACACATAGACAGATGATCCTCCTGCATCAATACACTTTTAGTCACATTGTGTTAAGCATCATTGTAGGACATTTTGAGGCATATACAGCAAATTGTACAAAATCCAATTCCATCTTTCCACATTAATTAATAAACATTCTTAAAACAAAAAATAATTTGCTTACCTAATTTGCAAAATGTTTCCTTTCCATTTAATTGTTTATTGATCTGTATCTTTATGCATTGGCTGCATGAAGTTATTAATCCATCTGAAATAAAAAGTGACAGGCCCATATTATACAACTCATTGAGTTGAAAATCAGGTATGCCAGATTAGATAGACTGTATTTCTTAACCAGATCTATATTCTCAGAAGACCCTGCTAATCTTGAAACAATTTGTTCTAGATTAGCAGTAGCAAAATTACAATTATGGTTAAGAAATACAGTCCTTGATCTTAGCATTAGGAAATCCCTGTGTGTTTGCATTTGTTAATGTTCTGCTCTTTCCTTAATGGTTTGTTGTTTAGACTCATGGCTAAATCTCTTAATAGACTTTCTATTCCATACCAAGACTGTGTTGATTCCACATGATAACAGTGAAAGCATTGTCAGACAGTCTCTAATTCCTCGCAGTTTCAATAGAGAGGAATCGAGCAGCAAGAACCTAGGAGTCTTTGCTACTGGTTCTTTGGGTCATGTTTATGACCTAAAATTTAGTTCCAAAATGATTCTTTAGATTTTCAGTGCTAAATGATTTGTAAGGTGAGAACTATTATTATTTTTTAAACAGTATAATTATTACAAATGAACAATCAGGAGAAGGTTATATTTGTGTTCAATGACATTATCATTTTCCTGCTAGCTGCATCTCATCTGCTTCTGAGCAAGCAATGCTTCTATTTATAAAACGTGTTTACATCCTAAAGCTTATCATGCTGTTGAATATTCCTATTAAGTTCTATTAGGGAGGATTACTAGCTACTAATGATCTTTTTTTTTCTCTTTTTCCTTCCTTCCTTTTTTTAAAGTTAGAGTTCTCACTATGTAGTTCTGGCTCTCCTGGTACTCACTGTGTAGACCAGGTTGGTCTTGAATTGAGAGAGATCAACCTACCTCTGCTGGGATTAAAGGCATGGACACCATTTCCATACTGCTCTCTCTCTCTCTCTCTCTCTCCCTTTCTTTCTCTTTCTTCCTTTCTCCCCCCTTTTCTTTTCTTTTTTTTAAGACATACTAGTCTCTCTATGTAGCACCAGGTCTCCTGGACCTCACTATGTAAACCAGATTAGCCTTGAATTCAAAGAGATCAAGCTGCCTTTGCTGGGATTAAAGGCTTGCATCCCATGTCTGACTTGCTCTTCCTTCCTACCTTCTTTCCTTCCTTCCATTCTTCCTTCCTTTCTTCCTTCCTTCCTTTCCTTTTAAAAATTACCTTGTGTCTTAAAGACCCAGTATATGTTCTTGAAATTGGTTCTTTATGCTGCCGTAAATCATCTAAATCTCAGTGTGTTTAAAGCATTTCAGCCCCACTGAAGGCACCAATCAGAAGCCTGGTCCCCAGGTTCTGCTGGAAGAACCACTCTTCAGCTAGAGATATATACCTGCAATTTCCTTCATAAAACTGCCTTACCTCCTTCCATAACCTGGGTGCTTGACAGAAGTAGGCCTCACACACACAGGTTTCCTTAACTGAGAAAAGGGAAAGAATGTCCTCCAAAGCACGTGTAACCAACCTAAAGGTAAAGTAGCCTATGTTTGGGGCTTCTCGGCAGCTCATTCAGTAAGAGCTCACAGTTTACCTGAGCTCCAGTCTCCTTTGAAGATTATCTCCTATGTGGTGTTGGCTTCTTGTCTTACTTTCCTCCAACACTTAGTTTGTCTTGGGGAGGAAGGCCTTCCCAGATTATATATAGGTCTACGCTCGTAGGAAAACTTAATAAGCACCGCAGCCTCCTAAGTTTCTGACCTCATTCTTCTCAGTCTTGTTGCTGCTGCCATCCTTACACTGCATGGAATCCCACACCTTATAATCCACCAACCCTGGAGCATTTCAATGCCCACACCAGGATTCAGCCATTCAGGTCATTGACCCCGTCTCGCTACTAGACCTCGAACTGAACCTTGTCCTGTAGAATCTACACACAAAACGTATAGTATAAAGTGAGTCTTCCAAATGCTTACTTCATAGAAACATGATTTTTGTCTCTGAATTACCAAGGAAATCTGAATGAAATGGATCCTCTATTTAAAGCATCTGCAGTTCAGCCTCTGAGAATCTCTCCTTTTACCTCCCCTCCCGTTCTTTTCCTAAAGTTTCATCTCAAATCATTCAAATCTGAAATAGTTTCAGAGTTTCCAGTTTCATAATTGAAAATTATAATTGAGGAAGAGTATTTTATTAGTTTGAGACTTTTGTGTTTCAGAGTTCTCATAGAACTATGATATGGAGAGAGGACAGAAAGGAACTTCTGAATGCTGTCTTGTAGTGGGCCTTTGGCAGTCCAGGCAAAAGTGCATTTTCTACCTAGTATCTTAAGTAAATCTCACCCTCTCCCTCTTTCTCATCTTCCCTTCCTCTATCATGGGCTTCCCTTTGAGAAATGCTGCTTTAGTTTTCAGGATTACGAAGGTGCTAAACAGTAGCCACTAACAGACCCTTCCAGATAATGGAGACCCACGCCTTGGTCCAATTCAGAGCAGAAATTTATGGCCAACTCTCTTCAAGCAATACACATCCATCTTTCAGGATTGCTGTTCTTCTTTCCTTTCCCCAGTGTGATTTAGTGGTTTGACTAAACAGCAAAGCTAACACTGGGGGTTCCATGTAAGTGTGCAGCTTCTGGAAGGCTTCCCTGGCATATCTAGAGAAAAATGTATACAAAACTTGATCAGAGTTTGATTTTTACCCCTAAGACACCATTTTCCATTGTTGCTTTAAAAAGTCACAAGAGTTAAGAAGGCCAGATTTTCCTAGATAAGGCAAAGTAAACGAAATGCTGCACTCCATCGTTGGTTTCTCCAAGCTTAACGTTCCCTTTTCCTAACCACTCCTATTCTACCCCTGGCTTATAACTAATATCTGAACTCTCTCTCACTCTACACAATTCTCCTGGATAAGGAAAGCTCATAGGTATACATTCACAGTGCCCACCAGTGGTACCACACCAGTTGATGGAAGATTTAGAGAAGTCTGAGCTGTGTGATGTGGACAGTCCAGACTGAAAGTTCTTTCTTAAGAAGGACTTATTATTATTCTCCTTGTATATCAGCAAATTGCTTTCTCACAATATTAGGACTAGAACTGTGCTAGTTTATACCAAGCATCAAGAGTTTCCTGATGTTTTGCAACTATATAGGAATTCTAGCTCTAAAGTAGCTAATCTGACTTCTAACTAACTTAAAGAATAGTGAAAGTGATTGTTCTTAAATTAAGAGTGAGAATAAGATTATAGCCATCCATCTGAAATGCTAGTGAAAACTTGATGCTCTGGTACTGTTGCTACCTGGATTTTGTGGCATTATTCTTTTAGGGAGAACTATATATGATCAGGAAAATTATCTGTAAAGAAGTCAGGGATATAAGCCTGGAAGAGAACTAAACAACATATAGGCAATGGAAAATTGTCTACTAGGAAATCACTCAGAGGCCCATGTAGTCCTCAAACAACCAGGAAAGATTTTGTGTCATCTCTGCTTAACTGTGTCTTATGAGGCAGGAAAGTTGCCTCTGACTATTTGGAAAGTCTTCTTTTTTAATAAATGTTTTCCCTTTAGGCTTTACTAAATCAAACAATTCTGTAAACTTTCACAGTCTATTCTGCAAGAGTCCTCATTAGATTTGTTATAATCTCCAATAACTGCCACGAGCAAATAAACGATAGAGCTCACAGAAATTCCCAAAATGTAGAATAAAAGTCCCAGGGGCCGAGAGAGAGCTTATGGACCTATCCCAGCTTGGCCTGGACCATACTGGGATGCGTACATCATCACCATCTGTTCTTCCTGGGCTTTGCATGCAAATCACTGAGTGGCCTCAGCAAGGGTGGTAGGGATCTGGGATTTTCATTTCAACAAATAGTTCTTGAACATCTGACTGGGTTCTAGGAATGCAAAGATGAGTCAGGCATACCCCTTCCCTTCAAGTAGCTGGGTGACATGAGGCCAGGATATTAATCATCACAATTCAGAAAGGTAAATGTTATTACAAAGGTGTAAACAGTGAGATGTTTGGATCCCTAGCGCAACAACGAAAAAAAAATAAAAACAGTGTTATGTGACTGTGTTTTGTTGACTTAACAGTGAAGACATATTAAAGATAATTCTTTTGCTAATGACAATTTTGTTGTTATTGGCTAATATCAGATTTATTTAAGCTACAAAGAAGAAGAAATAATTAGCAATTAGTGAACATTATAGGATATTATTTGATCAACATAACGCTTGTTGAAAAAATTAGAGGCATAAAATTTCCCACTTGGACTTTAATTCACTATCTCACTGTCCTTTCATCTCTCCTACTGTGATGACTGGGAACTTTGTCAGTTTCATTCACTATTGTATCTCCCGAGTTTGGAGCTGAGGCAGTAAACGCAAAATAAAGATCTGCTGATCAGATGAACAGATTAAACATAGACAAGTTATAATAACACTAAAGACCATACCAAGAGGGTCTGATAGGGGATAGTTGTCCCCGGGGAAGACACATGGGAACAGATGCATGAGTTTAACATGAGGAGTAAGCTAAGACAGGCGTGTCACCCTACAGACAGCTGAAATGATCCGGTTGGAAAATGACTCACCTTCCCAGAATAACTAGCTGGCATGTTACAGCCAGCCTTTCTTGTTTAAATGATATTCTCAGTCTGCTACCTCCCCATAAATCGTAAGGTTTAAATCGAAGGAAGAAAAGTTGAGATTCCAGTTATCTTCCTGTATCAGCTCCCCCTCCCCCGGGTAGGATCCTGGGTAGACCACACTCCGGTGCATTCTGCTTCTTGAAACTCTCTGGTAGAAGCTTGGCTCAGGAGGCCCTTCCTTCTTGGCTCGCATGGCAAAAGATGGGCCCACCATATGGAGTGAGAAAAATAGCCTGCCATCCCCTACACACTACAGCCTGGGCTCTGAACAATGAGAAACAGGCAAAAGCCAATTCCTTCTTTGCAATTTGCTGATTATCACACCCCAGAGTGTGGGACTGAACAGCCCGGACTGCTTTGCTCTGGCTCTCATCAAGGCAGAATGAACACAGACCCTGACAGGTTAAATCTTCCCCCAGACCTCAGAGGTTGCCTCACAAAAGACCAGGCTTAATCTCTGTCCAAGGGTGTTTGTAATTCATTCATCTGCATGGTCATGGATTCTGAGCTCTCAAGGCAGGAAGTGTGGGCATTGTGAGGGGTTCTACAGGTCCAGGGAGTCACTTAAGCCCTGATTGGACTACAGAGGGAAGGATTTTCTAGACAATGGCCCCTGTCCTCCAGAGAATGGGCAAACTGGAAGGTGAGACTATGTGCACAAAGAAATGGTGCTTAAGGGAGGGTGACAGCCTTGTCATCAATGCCCAGGAATTTCTTTAGATCCTGGGAGGAACGACAAGGGGGTTGGAATTAATCATTTCATAAACTGTAGCCAAGAGCAACTGAGATGAGTGAACTGTTCATCTCAGGGTGTTTGCCTGATGCTCACCCACCACTTGGTAGAAAAGGAAAGTTTTTAAACACCTACAGGCCTCTTTCTCCTACTGTGTCCCTCTCAGGGAGTTGTTGGCAGTCCTTAGTCTTTGCCTGTTGCTCCCAGAGCTCCTTCATCACCACCCAAAAGACTAAGTAAAATGCAGCATGCTGCAGCAAGCCAATCCTTGAAAGGTAATTGGAAATTGTTTGGAACTGTAGGATTTCCTTCCCTGCCCAGCTGGCTTTCCCCCTGATTCTCAGGACAGAGCTGGCGAGGGGCTGACTTTCCAGAAGTTTCCTTTTGCACACCTCTCTTCTCCAGTCCTGGGGTCGCGACCCACTACAGCACATCTAGCTTCCAGTTTAGAGTTCTTTGGGTTTTGAAATGCTGTATTCCAAGCTTCATGTCTTTCAGGACACTGCAAACCGCATGGACCTTTGCAACGAAGGATATCTTAGTCACAGATTGTGTTTTATACAACTGTGGACTCCTGGGAAGGAGGCAACTGTCATAGGGAAGTAGATAGCACCAGAGAAAAAAAGGAGACAATAGGGTTGCCTTGCCTGCTCTGATGAAATGCCCCCTGGTGTGGTGAGAAATTCTGGATGCCCTACTGACCTTTTGATACTCTTCATTTTTGGAATGTGATGGGAGATACACAAGAAGCACCAAGCCCAGCTTCCCCCCCTCATATCTTGTCAGTACCTACACTGATAATTCTCCATCACTCCAGTGAAGGGCTCCATTATGGTTTTCCAGCCATTATCTGGAAGGAGGTCATGCATTAAATACATTATCAGTCATTAATACTTTCCCCTGAAACACATTTATCAAATTAGTCATAACAGAAAATTGAAACCCCTGGAGAAATAGGCTGGAAGCGCAAAGTTCCATGCGGTGACAGGATTTTGTTTACTCAGTTTTTTTTTCTTTTACTCTATGACACCTGGTTTCTAGATCATCAGCGCTACTTCACGTGAGTTCATTCACCTGCCAACCAATAGCCTTATAATTGGTAGAAACATGGGAGGACTCCAGCCCATTGCATAACAAGCAGCTTATTGCTTTGCCTCCATTCAGGGAGTCTTTGTTAAGCCCTAATTCGAGCTCTGTGGTAGGTCCTTCAGAGGATATGGAAAGTATTACACAGTCTTTTTTAATGAGTGCGCTTCCTCCTCCCTTCTTTCCCACACTTTTCTGCTGTCCTAGCCTCTCTTTGCAGGTTTCTAATGTGCTCCTCCTCCTGCTCTCCCAGGGAAAGAACATATTTCTTTTGATCTTCACTCTGCTGTACTAGGTCACACGGAGGCAGCGATCTTCCATCTTACCCAGCACTCCACGATCGTACTTTCTAGTGGTAGGAGATAAGTCTGTAAAGCACGCAGCATACACAGTTAAGAGCTGTCTTCTGTAAAGCACGCAGCATACACAGTTAAGAGCTAAGTGACGTGGCGAGTGCTGCAGGGTTTTGCAGTGGTGTTTCAGATGGAGCAGTCACATTGAGCTTTGGGATAGAGGCTGAAATTTTCCTAAAACTTCAAAAAATGAATATAATTCTAATGTTGTAGAGAAGAGAACGGCTGTACACAGCACACAAAACACAATTTAGACCTGGGAATGAACCTACAATATATGTGGAAGACTCAAAAAAAGAGATAAGGGTAGAAGCTGGAGAGGACTCGGCAGGTAAGTTTTCTGGCTGTAT
The DNA here is from genome assembly GCA_001685075.1 of Bramus lutescens. Classification (NCBI taxonomy): domain Eukaryota; kingdom Metazoa; phylum Chordata; class Mammalia; order Rodentia; family Cricetidae; genus Bramus; species Bramus lutescens. Next base: position 67,243 of record LOEQ01010439.1, on the reverse strand, counting down.
TTCTAAGGGACTGTGTTTGATTACAGTCCCCATATGACTGCCCCCAATCTTCTGTAACTCCAGTCCCAGGGAGGAATCTAACACCCTCTCCTGGCCTCCCTGGGCACCAGGCACACAAGTGGTACACAGACATATATGCAGACAAAACATTCATACATATAAAATAAATTTAATTTTTTTAAAGCTAAGCGTAGAAAAATAGCTTCATACCAGTGAGTGAAAAGGAGAGGAATTTTCATTTGATCCTTTATAGTATTCCCAAAACATTTTTATCAAAATAAGCATGCCCCAATTAATGTGTACTTATTTATGAAGTAAATACTTATATTAATACACTAGTACATTATAAAACTAATAGATTATCAAACATACGCAAAAGTTATACCACCACCTTAGGCAATCAGTTAAATATGTGGTACCACAAGTTCCTTTGAGAGTCTGGTTAAAAGCTATATATCCTGTCCTGTCACCAAAAATCCACACATGGATGCTCCACTCCTTCATACAGTTTCCAGGGAGGTATCATAGGTTTTTAAATCATCTGAAGGCCACTTTCAGATCTCAATCTAAGTTGCTCTGGGTTGACGAAGGAACCAAAGGTTTCTGAGCTGCTTTTTTGGCCTGGATAGTTTTCTTTGGGGACTCTGAACCTGAATCTGGTCACTGTGTACAAAGTGTATTGGCAACAATAGGGGATAAGAGCAACAGAAAGCAGCAGGAACAAGGAGACAATATTGTAAACTATTTCCACACCTTATGCCAGAAGTACAGACGTAACGGAGGTGCCATGTATAAGGTCTCGAGTTTTAAGTAGGCAAAGAAGAGCAATGATTATTTGAGATTGTGAACTGGTTCAAGCGACAGTCCATCATCCCTACAGAAATGGTCTGGAGGCAAAGAGAAGTGTCACGATAAAATTTAAGGGAATAATTGGTTTTGAAACACAGATTGGAAACTGGGAGTAGGGCAGTTATGAGAAGGAATAACTGCAGTAGGCATTTGGGTACCAGGCACCCACATGAATCAGGCACCGAGCCAGTTCTCCAATTGCTAATAATAAGCTTCATCGTTACCACTGTTATAATCACCGAGAACTTTCTGTGTGGAAGATAATATGCCAAGAACTTTGTGGTGCATACTAGATATTTGTCATTTGTAATTGCTCAGCATTCAAATGTCTTTCAGCTTTGGAAAGATTCTCCAATTTTGTGACATTTCATGTAAAGTTGGATTCCGCATCTCACAGTAAGAGCCAGATACTCCCTATCTCTGTCTTTGGGTAATGAGGACATGGGCACAGGAGTTACACTGAGTCAACAGGATGCATTCCATAGAACTTTCATTCTGGAGCAACTGAAACTAAGATGATGAGATGGAATTCAGTCACAGGGATATTCATTATCTGTAGTGCTAGTACTCTGGCCAGATTCTTCCTACCAAGCTCCAAAGTTTGCCCCATGCATTCACCCATTCTGGAAGTCTTAATGTTGCAGGTTGACAACTGCAAATCTAGCCTAGTGCCTGTTTTTACCAAAATAAAGGGTTTTTTTGAAAAAAAATACAGATTCATTTGATTGTTGTCTCTGGATGCTTTGGTGCTACAATGACAGAGTTGACTAGTTGCAACACATACAGTATGGTCCTCACGATTGAAAATGTTTGCTATTTAGCCATTAACAGAAAAGGTTTGGCCACCTCTGCTGCGAACCCTTCTGGGTGAATGTATTCTGGATGAATGCATGCAGAGTTTATTTCTGTTGCTTACAGTCAAGAACAACTGATATAAATGAATTAGCTAATCCAGTCCTTTAAATAATGTTGACTAGTCCATGCTCCCACTATCTGCAAGCAGAAGGTTAGAAAACTGAGACGGGGAGAGACTGTCATCCCATGGTTATATTAGCTAAGAAATGCTACTAATCGGAACTCTGAAGTGCTAATACAAATGAGACATTATCAAACATGAAAGAAATCGAGATGACAGTTGGTGGCTCCAGGTGTATTTTGAGACAGTAGGAAAGGCAATCCTTTCTCTCCCCCGCTCAAGTTGTTCAGAGAGGCCCTCAAATCATCAGCACTTCAGAATCAGAGAGAAAGAAAGAATAGAGACAGTAGTAGCACGGGTCTAACAAGTTTATCTCCTTGGCTGTTTTCATGCAGCTAATTGGCATGTTGGTTATAGCCTCTGTCAAAAAAAAAAGTTACACTGACCTCTCAATTCTTAGGTCCTCAGCCAGGTTTTGGTTTGCTAAGAAATTAGAATATGTTTGGATTGTGGCCCAGACTATGCAATAGGCTGTGGTGGTTTGGTTTTTTGTTGTTGTTGTTGTTGTTGTTTTGGGTTTTTTTTTTAGGTCTTTGGGACATACACTGAATTCAGATGACAGTAGCCAAACTAATCATTGATACCAATACTAAAAGGTGCACCCTATGAGGACAAGGTAGAAGGCTTGCCCTTTAATTGCACCTGTAAGTTGAAATGTAAAGTCTGTGCCTTCTTCTGAGAAGGCTCTCGTGCATATGCATCAAATATTATTTCACAGGTAGCCACGTGTTCTCCCAGTGTGACTGTGGTGTATGATTGCCTTCATGGTATGTGCATGGCTGTAATATTTTAGCTAAATGCAAAGATACTGGCCAATGAGCCACAGCTTCAGGGTAGTGGGGTGGGATCTATCTAGCATGTGTAGCAGACCCAGAATTCCTTGAGTGTGATTCTTCCAAAATGCTGGCCATGGTATGTTCTCTGCACCATTTAGTTGACATCATTAATGACAAAAGCAGTGAGCAGTTAGAAATGTCTGTGAGGAGAGAGAATCTAAATTCCAACTGATGAAGGAAGCGTCTTAGAGAAGGATGATTGGAAAGATTTTGAACTAGTCTCATGTGTCTGCACACTCATAGACATGCATTCTTAGTTAAAATCAAATACCTCTTCTGTAAGTGAGGTGACAAGTTTGGGAAGTTTTTGTCTTATCTTATAATAATGTATTTTTCTTTGTGATTTCTGCTCCCAGTAACTTACTGCTGTCACAGCTAAAGAAAATATCCTAACATTATTGGTTGCGATCTCAGAATTTATGGGGGTCTTGCATTTTGTTGCATGTGACTGTTCTTCCTGGAATATCTTCTTTTATATATTTTTATCTTATTATTATTTTTTTATTATTAAAAATTTCAACCTCCTGCCCTCCTCCCAATTCCCTCCTCCTTCCTCCTCCCCTCCCCTCCCTTTCCAGTCCAAAGAGCAGTCAAGGTTCCCTGCCCTATGGGAAGTCCAAGGTCCTC
>LOEQ01010439.1:45379-58905 GCA_001685075.1 Bramus lutescens | reverse complement strand
GCCACCATGTGGGTGCTGGGAATTGAACTCAGGACCTCTGGTAGAGCAGTCAGTACTCTTAACCTCTGAGCCATCTCTCCAGCCCCCGTACCACTATCTCTTATCTGGACAAGCAGGATACAAGGAAAGATGACTACTGAACCTTGCCCAAGACAGGATAGGACAGTCTTTCAAATTTTCCTGCTTCTGAAAATGGTCTGTCAGATATTCTAGGCCTATAGCTAAGCTGGATGTCCCAACATTACAGAGAAACTTTGGCTGACTGTCCAGAAGCATGTACTTGCTTCTGACATTTCTTGCATCTTGCAGAAGTTGCTTTCTTGTACTTCCTGCTTAAGCAGGCGATATTATTTTTCTTCTTAGGTCTTGGATAGAGTTGAAGACTAGATAGCAATAGTTGCAGTATTCTCATATCTCAGCTAAGGGCATATTAAGTACAAAACTTGGATTCTTCAGAATAGAACAGCTTTTGGAGTGTTACCTATGATCTGAACATTTAAATATGTTTCTTGATTGATGTTGTTACTGTTGTAGTTTCAGTTTGGTTTATGTTATTACCTTTTCTTTCTTATGGAAAATACTTGATAGTTCTTATTGCTTATAGTTTGTGTTAGGATTAGAACCTTCTTTATTAGAAAAAGGAGAAATGTTATGGGAGCTTGATCCATTTAGCCAATAACATTTGGAGGTGATGTGCCATGGGTGATGTTTTCTCTGATATAGGACTGGATAAGAAATGAAGTTGGGAGAAGGGTCATACTCTCTCTTTCATTTGGATGTGGAAGGCTTCTGACATGCCATTTGATGACCTGGTCCAGAGTTTTCTCTATCCTTCCATAGTGAACAAAGAGGCAATGGCATTATTTCCCACTGGATTTGTGAGTGTGTATGCTCCTTATTTCATCCTTTAATAAATGAGTTTTCTTACCAAGCATCCATGGATTTCTTGCAATAGTGTTTAGTAGAAAATAAGCCTGTGAAGACAGGTGAAAGCTGAAGGGTGAAGGAAGGGCTTTCAATACCTGACAAAAGAGCCCAGGGGTTTTTTGGAAGTAATAGGTGTAATTCGCAGTTTTAGGAAGGTGATTGTCCAGAGAATGTTAGAAGAATTGCAGCTATGGTTGGATAAAGAGGCTATTGCCACTCTCTATGTGTGATCCAATTATGGACAAAGATAAGCTTTGATTATTGGCTCCTAATGGGATAATAAGAAAGAAGTTGACATTGGGAATTGACAATGCTTGAGAAACAAATGAGTATGGGGTCTTATTTGTATAGCAGAGGTGGTAGAGTCTGAAGGCAATGGATGAAATCAGAAGAGGGTGGCAAGATCTATTGAGGAGAATGGTAGGGGCCAAAGAAGAGGGCTATGAGAACCTAGCAGCCTGAAGGCATTGAAATCCATGGAGAAGATTTCAGAAAGGAAAGGTATTGACAAATACTACAAACAAGGTCTATAGCATAATGATTTAGCATAGTTTACTGGTTACTTCTTCAGGAAGATTCTCAAGATAGAGGTGTTTGTCAACCTAGACTGCCAGGAGTTGGAAGAATAAAAAAAGGGGGGAAGCAGAGGCATGGACTTTTGACTAGTCTATCAAAAAGTTTGTTCTAGGAAAGTGGTAAAGAGATGATGTGGTAGATTATGAGGGGTAGGAAGTGAGAGACAGGGTTTTGTTTCTCCATTTTGTTTCTTGGTTTGTTTTAGTACCAAACAGACCAGAATATGTTTAAAGGCAAACAGCAGGTAAAATACAAGGAGGAAAAAATGCAATCCCTCCACTACTATCCTAAGAGGTTAAGAGCCATAGAGCAGCCTTAGAGGTAAGAGTCATAATAGAGCAGCCTTCCTGGTAAAAAGTCACTGGAAGATAGCCCTGATGTATCTCAGTTTACACCTTTCTCCTCCTTGTGCCCCTTGGCCTATTCTTCCCTTCCTGATGGACTCACAATAGCACCTGCCCCAAACCAATCCACTGCCTACACTTGTTTAGACTGGTTGAAACCAGACTAACAAAGAAGCCTGTCTTTGTCAGTCAGCAAGTCAAGGAGTGATTTAGCTGCTTTGTTCTCAGTCCAGAAGATCTGAAGCACTCAAAGCCTGGGAGGGGAAAGTACCTGAGGTCTGTTTTCCACTCAGCTGGAGGGGACAACTGTTGCTACTCTTGACTAAGACTGGCTTCATTGAGGACTTTATATGTACGGAATTCTCTGTTAACTTTTTTTAATTTGTATCTTCTTTAACATTTATTTATTTATTTATTTATTTATTTATTTATTTATTTATTTATTATNAGCAGGCAATGCTCTTAGCCTCTGAGCCATCTCTCCAGCCCTCTCTGTTAACTTTTTCTGAAAGATTACCAGCATCAGATCTAGAGGCTTTTAAAATCCTCATAAAAACAGAGAATGAAAAAGGTAGTTGTGAAGGGGATTAAAATAGTGGGGCCTCCCGACCAGTTAACCCTCCCTGGCTAAGCTCCTGAATAGACAGCCCCCTTCGGTAATCTTTTTCTTCTAGAAGTCCCAGACTTCGGCCAGTTTTGCTTCCTTTCTTGCAGTCATTTGCTTCCTGTTCTGATCTTTTTGCTTACTGTTACACCTTCCTTTGGCAATTTCCTTCCGTGTTCTCTTGGAGTAGTTTCTACATTACCACTAGCTCTGCTTACCTGTTAACTAGATGACAAACAAATTGTTTAAGTGTCTTTACTACTCCTTACTCCTCAACAGTCAGGACACAGTGAGTTCTAACCAAAATCAATGACAGAGTGGAAGTGGGAATACACAGACCATGAAGATCTCTGACAAAATCTGATCATTTGATGAGCTTTCAGTATGTAAGCTGCTTTTCTACTGATACGGGCCATTGATCCTGACCTGAAAGTCAGAATCACTATTTCTACAGTAGCGAAAAGACCTCTCTTTGAGTGGACTGTTAGACTAAGCATCAGGTTCTTCAGCCTGGTTATATGTGGCATGATATCAAACACAGTCTGATGGATTTTCTCCAGCTACACATCCCTACAGTGCTCTCTCTGGCTCCAGAGTCACTCAAAAAAAAAAGTTGACTGAAATACTAAATCCTGTACATAACTTTTATCTGCAGGTAGTTCAGACTTCTCACTTTGGGGGGGGGGGCTAAAATTTNGCTAAAATTTCTAGTAAATCGTCACTTACCAGGAATTGCTAGCTCCCCTCTAGTTTACTCTTCAACCTGGGGCCCAATTCTAGCTACTTCTACAATGCTCCTATAACCCTCCCTTTGAGTATGCCCTCCTGTTCAACTTCATCCTCCCCTCTGGGACTCCTGATGCATCTTGGGATCCCCAACTCCAGAAATCCCCACCACCTGCTTCATCTATTCTTCTTCTTGTTTGCCAGCTACTGTTTGAAGAACACATGCATACACACATCCCCTAGAGCAATGCTCCTCAACCCTCCTAATGCTATGACCCTTTAATACAGTTCCTCGTGTTGTGGTGACCCCAAACCTCAAAATTATTTTGCTGCTACTTCAAAACTGTAATTTTGATACTGTTATAGATCATAATGTAAATATCTTTGGTTTTCAATGATCTAGGTGACGCCTGTGAAAGGATCATTCAAAGGGGTGGAGACCCACTGGTTGAGAACAATTGCTCTAGAGTCAATGGTACTCAGTGCTTCTTGGCAAGCTTTAACCCTGCTCACAGACCTTCGTGTCATGTCCTCTGCAGCATCTCCTCGGCACTTTAGTCACCCTTGACTTAATTAATTCCAATCCCTGCCTGTAGCCTGCATTCTTATGGTCACTAAGAAAATTTAGATGAATTTGAAACCAATTTCTTCACTTCCTTCTTAGTTACACAAAATTGTCCTGAATCTTTTCTTTACACATCTCTTTTCCCTCTCCAACATGGAGGACTTAAGGATGCTGTTTCCAAGACAAATCAATCAACAGTGTTTGGTCCTCTTTGGCCTTTGTATATATAGTTTATCTTTCTGATTTGGACAAAGAGTTGTGTCTCGGTTACGTTTCTATTGATGCAATGAGAAACCGTGACCAAGGTAATTTATGAAAAGAAGCGTTTAATGAGGGGTTTGCTTACAGTACTAGGAAGTTAAAGACCATGTCAGTTATTTCATGGAACAAAGGAACAAGAAGACAAGGAGGCACTGGAGCAATATCTGAGAGCTTACATCTGATCCACAGCCATAGGGCAAAGAGAAAAAGTCCAAACATCATCTATAGGTAATTCAGAATTCTCACTTTTGGTGAGGCTAAAATTTCTAGGAAATCATCATTTACCAGGAATTGCTAGCTCACTTCTAGATTACTTTCCAACTTTGGGCACACTTTTACCTATTTATCTAGGGATGGCATGGATTTTTAAAATATCAAAGCTTTTAACCCAGTAATACACCACTTCCAAAAAAGCCTCAACCTATTGTCAGAGGCCACTAGTTCATTTCCCGACCACTCTGACTCAAAATAATCACACAGAAACTATATTATTTGCAATACTGTTTGGCCAATAGCTTAAGCATCTTTTTCACTATTTCTTATATCCTAAACTAACCCATCTCCATTAATCTGTGTATTGCCCCATGGCTGTGGCTTATCAGCAAGGTTCTGGTGCGTCTGTCTCCTGCAAGCTGCTACATGGCTTCTCTCTGACTCTGCCTACTCCATNTTCTGTTAAGCCATTGGCTGAAAGCAGCTTCTTTATTAACCAATAAAAGCAACATGTATACTTAGGACAGGACCATTTTGATCATTAGATGGAGTCCTGAATATTAAAATATTTTTTGAAATCCAAAACTTCTCCAATACAGCTTTTATTCACAATACCATGAAAAGCTCTGGACCTTCTATGTGTCACATCTACTGTAGCTTCTGCCATAATTTTCTTGTGCATACAGATCTCGATTTCAACTGCCAGTCAAGTAAAGCAAAAATAAATCAGAACGTGAAGTCTTTTCCCTTCAGATTCCCCCTTCCTGTCTCCTCTTGGCCTATGTGTGTCAATGTGGATGCTTTTACTAGCCCACAGGAATAATTGCATACAGTAGGAGCAAGGAAAGGCAAGGAGAGCTATAAGTCATCCCACTTTCTTGAATTTAAATTCACTGCTCGCTAGGAAGTATAATGTAAACTAAGCCAGAGTACCACCCAGCCTTATCACTTTAGAAGACTTCTGTGTTGTGGGGATATGTGTTTGGGTTAGAACATGCATCTTTTCATCTGTATGAGTGTGTATATGAATGCTGCTCTGGTTCTAAATGAACACAGGACATTCATTTGCATGAGAACAACACTGAGATTATGTGAATACACCGTTGATATCCTTTTCTTGCCTGTCCCCCTGAGAGATCCCTGGGTTTTGTAATAAGTGAGTCCTGGTAGAGAATTCCTTTGATCCCATCAAAGCAGTAGTTAATTGCTCTCTGTTACCTCTCAATTGCCCAAACTTGATGTAGTCTCACAAGAAAATGTAGGAAGCCAACATTGGTCCAGACGCAATCATCTCACACCAGCTCAGTATTAGACCAAAGATTGTGTAGTACAGCAATGAAGGATAATTTATTATGTCAGAGAAAAGTGCTGCAAATATCCCTTATCTAGTGGAATAGACATATTAGAGCAAAAATTATTCTAAAGTGAATCTCTGGCAGGTTATATTCTGCTGTGATTTTCATTACAAAACCATGGCTGTTTTGATAGGAAAACTGAAAGCAAAATGGTGGTTCTCAATGGTAATTAAACTATATGTTTAAAAATAAACCACATATTTAAGCAGTAAGCCTAATCACTCTAACATTATAATGAAAATCTTGTGCCAGATCATTTGCCCCACCTTTCACTACTTCAAATTCTGCTCCTACTTTCATTCAGCCTTTTTCTGATGAATCCTCTTCCTTGTGAATCTTTGTTTAAGGGCTTATTGCCTTGGGAGTCTAATAAATGAGAATTTTGCTTTAAAATTGGAGTTTACTCATTCACTTTTCCCCCAAAGCAAAGCTTTGCAGATGGAATGAGTACATAGATCCTTTTCCCGTGTGTCTCTAGTAATGATCAAAGCACTCCAGGAAACAGGACAGATAAGAAGCCCATTTTGTTGATGAGAAGACAAAGGCCTAGAGATTATTCACCTTTCTCCAAATCATACAGCAGGAAATTGAGAGTGAGGAGTTGAACTTAAATCTTAAAATCTGATACTGTGTAGAACAGGATTTTCAGAGAGGCAAAGGCAACACCACTTCATGTATGCTGGTAATTGTAAAGAGGAGTGCACGATTGAATCATTCTCAACATCTAAGCAGGAAAAGAAAATTATAACAAATTAAATATTCCAAATTTTTGCAACATATATACTGGTTGTAGGTTGATGCCAAATAGAGCCATATGTATTTTTTCATACACACTGGTACTCTTTCTACAGACTATGCATTCAGATTCCAAGGAATGAACAAGCTCATTCAACCATGTATAGTACTTCCAGAGGTGTTTGTTTTGCTTCTATTTATATGGTCAATTATTGCCTATATTTACAATTTTACTTAACTTTTAGTTCTTATAATGTTCAATTATTGGAAAGTTGTTTCTGGTTAGGTTTCTGATACAGGACTTAGGAACTGGTCATGGAGAAGACTGACCTGCAGATTCTCTAATTATTTGCTTCTCTCCAGACATTCCCCCAGGGATGAGAGAAAATGTGAAATTTAAAAATTAAATCTTCCCATTTCTGCTTTACATAATGATTATAAAATAAGCATATCACATCCATAGTCCCTTATCCACTGATAAATTAATATGTGACCATTGGAACACTTAGAGCATCAAAATATGTCTACCAGAGCCAGGAAAACTATCCATTTCCCATAGGTCTATTAAAGAAGACATTTTGATTACAGAACAAGAAGAAATCCTTTATGTTTGTAAGTTTTAGGTAGTGCCATTGCTTGAAGTACATTTTCTTACTTTATTAGATTCTATTAGCATATTTGTGGTTCTTAGTGCTCATTTCAGTGAAAAGTTTGGGTGATTATGAGATAAAATTCTTTCATATCAATAAAAAATTAGCATTTTCTGTCCAGTAGAGCTCTTATTGTGGCTTTGTATTTCTCTATTCAGAGCATTGTTCAGGTAAAGAAGTGGTAGAAGGAAGTCATTACTATATTTGGAAACAGAACTGTGAGTCTCGAGGTAGAAGAGAGTGATGGAAAGAGTTGCCTAGCAAGAGTTAAAATTATCATTCTGGGATTTGTCTCTCCCAGAGTTCCAACGTGCTGACAACAGCTGATGGAATGGGTGTATGTGTGTCGGCAAACAAAACTTGTAGATACATGTCTTCCTGCCAAGCTGGCTCTTTCAAATACTGATTACAGCTAAAGAACTAGAATAGAAATGTTTTCTTCTATGCATGGAGAGCCAGATTATGATACTTGTCCTTAGCGGTGACACAGACAATTTGGTACATTAAGTCTTTGAAAGATGCCCATAGCTATCTTTCTACACAATTGTTGTATATGTTGTTTCTTTGTTTGTTTAGAGAGGAAAGGTTCTTCCTCTTGATGGCTGGCAAAATGTGGATGATGCTAAAATTATCAAATCAAATTAGAACTTTGTGGGTTGTAAAATTCTGTATGTCTACATAAGGAGACTTTTGCTTATGTTGTTATTATTTGGAATTTTTAATTTTTTATGGTTTTTGTCTTTTTATATGTTTGAGTCAGGGTCTCTTGTAGCCCACACTGGCCCCACATGACCTATATAGCCAAGAACATTGTTGAACCCTGATCTTTCTGCCTCCAACTCTCAAGGGTTAGCATTACTGGGTGTGCACTATCATGTCCAGCTAAAGTCTTTAGTTGCCAAACTAACAATATCCTTCCACTGCCAGTTCCTTCCATCGACAGTGGTACTCCTTCAGTGCTAGTACTAGGAAAATGGCCTCAAAGGGTCCTGGATTTGCCTATCTCAATTTGTTCCAATAAAGGAGCATAGAATTGATTGGAAAGCTCTAACACTAACTGTACCACTGAGCACCTACTGGGCTTTAAGTGCCATTGGATAACTGCTTCTCAGTTTGATACTCATAGCTTGCATCCAGAAAATATTGCAACGACTCAGAGGAAAGGCAAAAAGGAAAGTGTTGTTCTGAATTCCCAAAGTATCTCTGCTCTTGAACATGTATTTGTTAATATGTGCCTTACTATATTGTATGGCTAGTCTCTTTTTACCAGATTCTGTCAAATTTTTCATCCCCAAACACATACCCTATAGCTAAGATAAGAATAAGAATTACAGTTGTAGATTAAAGATGAGTTGCTAAATTCAAGCCAGCTAATATCTAATATCTGCACAAGAGCTCAGGGATCTTTGTACTCCAGTTCATGGGAGCTCCTGGGGACATTTCAAGCTAGCAACAATTATTTAATCTCATTTTGTTCCTAGTCAGTAAGACTTGGAAAGAACCTTCTAAATAAATCCATGTGCACATTTTTTAAAACATATTATTTATTAATTTTCATCCCAAGTACAGTTTAAACTTGCCTCCCTCCTCTCCTCCCATGCCCTCCCCACACCTCTCCTATGCATCCCCCCCATCCACTCCTCTGTTTCTGCTCAGAAATGGTCAGGCCTCCCATGGGTATCAACAAAGCATAGCATATCAGGTTTTAGTAAGGCTAAGCACCTCCCTTTGTATTAAGGTTGGGCAAGGCAATCCAGTATAAGGAATAGGTTCCCAAGAGCCAGCCAAAGTGTTAGGGACAGCCCCTACTCCCATTGTTATAAGTCTCAATAGTAAACCAAGCTACATGACTGTCCCACGTGCACATTTCATTCTCTATTTTCATTTATTTCACAGCTAAGCTTTTCTTTAACAATTATGTTTTCAGAGTTGACCACATCCTAGATACTGCATGTCCAAAGATGCAGTGAGTAAAACCTGCCTCATCCCTTGACTTCTGAGATCTTCCAGGCTAGTGTAAAAGCATCATTGAACCTCACCTCAGCTGTTCCCAGACTTCTTAAATACAGACTATCCAAACAGGAACTCCTCATCTCCCACCAAGGGTTCTGTGTCTTCTAGGCTTCCTCAAGTTGGTGTAGAGATTCCTCAAAGGCCCTATCAAATAAGATCAGAGTCAACCTTTGCACCTCCCTAAGTTTTATTCATCAAGCCCAGTCTAACACATAATTGTGTCACCTTTAGGCTCTGAACTATTGCTCAATGCTGCCTTCTCCCCATCCCCAGTACTAGCAATCTAATCCAGACCACTAGCATTTCTACACTAGCATTTCTAGCCAAGAGGTCACAGCAGCAATACTCCAGCTCTGGCTGCGCTGCTCATACACTTCATTTTCTCTTATATTGTGGCAAAATGAGAAAGAAGTTGAAATGCCTTGAGCCATAGGAATAAAAGAATTCTGGGGGAGTTCCTGAAATTTTGAACTCCTGCTCTGCACAAGTCAGTCTATTAAGTAACAGAAATATGCTAATAACTATAAATTTTTATTGCACAGTTATTCTTCTAGGCACCATGCAAAATGATTTTCAGAAGGGATTCTCCAGTTGTGGTCCTCTCTCCAGTAGCATGAATGTCACCTGGGACCTTATTAAATACACACCTTCTAAGCCACACCCAACAAATCTGAAATGGAACGTGGGGTGTTGATGTAGGTGGGTCTTCTGTCTATGTGTTACTTTCATTGGTTAACAAAGAAACTGCCTTGGCTTTTTGATAGGACAGAATTTAGATAGGTGGAGTAGACCAAACAGGATGCTGGGAAGAAGGCAATGAGGCAGATGCCATGATTCCCCTTCCCGAGATGGACGCTGGCTAGACTCATGCCGGTAAGCNGCTGTGGGAAGCGGCCCGTCGCTCCTGCAACAGGGTGTGCCTGTCTACCTTTTAACATATTCAGGTGAATCTGCTGCATTCTAAGTAAGAAAACCCATGGTTTCCATTAATTATTTCAGCATACTGTCTGTAAGTGTCCAGTGAGGTAGACACTAACATTATTATCTTTATTTGATACAAAGATGAGGAAATTGAGGCCATTCTTTGTGCCTTGTCCTACAGCAATGAAGAGGCCATGCAAAGCCAGAACTTTTTACTATGAATCTTTGTCCCTCAGCTACTATGCCAGGTGGTCTCTCAAAACTCCAAAGTCAACTGGGCGACAACGCAAGGCTTAAAACATAGCTTGTGAATTATAGGAAACACTTTAGGATCCAGAGGTTTCTACAGCTACTCCCTCCCCCACTCTGCTCCAGCTAAGCCTAGCTCCTGCTCACAAAAGCTGATTTCCTAATTTCCACAAGCCTGTTGTTCTCTTTATCTGGAATGCATTCCCTACCATGTTATTAAAGCTTTCCTTATGTCTCTAACCTCCTGCTGGATCACACATCTCTGAATTCCTCTGGCACTCATGCAGTACAATTTTTAAAATTTATTGCCTACAACTTCATTCCCAACCACTTCTAATGATGAGCCTTCTCATTCCCAAGAAGCAGGGTGGGCCATGTGGCATGTTTTCCTGTGTATTATCACTTCATTAACCCCACCTAGGTACATACATGTCTAGTGCAGACTCTGCCTGAGATGAAAACTGTTGAATGAGCTTGTTGCTGGGCAGTGCACAATTGCTTTCTAGTAACAAAACTGTAAGCACCACAAATACAGAAACCGATTCTTCCCCACCATCTTCACCTGAGTGCCTGGCACAGGGTAGGTACTGAAGAAATTCTCTGTTGTGTAGATACCATTCAGTATCGGAAATAAAATTATTCCACTCAGAGCTCAGAACAGAGAGAGTGCTCAGTAACTATATATTACATATAAACGAAATCAGCTTTTAAAGGCTCTAAAAGGTTATCATGTTACTGTGTTTCTAAAAGTCTAGAGCTGATATTGGATCAACTCAGGTAGTTCTCTTTTTCTCAAAACTGAACTGGGTAATTCCAAAGTCCTATGCAGCTCTCTTTTCTGTGGTCTGATGAGAAGTCATGTCTTGGTTGCACTCTCTTGCAGCTGTCTAGATTTCCCAAGAAGATACTGCCCTTTCTGAGCTCCTGGATTCTCAGTATGTGTACTCATCCATTCATTTTCTCCATCCATTCAGCTGAGAAGAGCACTTGACTAGTCTGTGGGAAGCAAGACAAGGCCCTCAAGGAGCTCATTCTATCTTCAACGAAGGGTATTGGCATATAATCTATAGGATGTAACACATAACCAAGCCACATCGTGGGATGGGAGTAATGATGGAAATCTCCCTGAATAAATTGATAATTATCTTTGCTAGAACCTGCAGGATACATAGGAACTAGCCAGGGCAACAGAGACGTATCAATCACATCCAATTGCAATGTGTCAGGATGCTCAGCGAGAGCAAAGCAAGACTGGGGATGGTGAGCTAATGTGGAAACATTACATACACGTGATGAGGAAGTCCTGATGCAAAACTACAGCAGTAGAGACAGACACATATGATTGGCTTATATTTTTGAAGTTGGGTTGATAATCCTTGCTGATGATGGGTTGAAAGTGAGAAAGGAAAGAATGTGGCAGAACCCTGGATTTCTAGACTTACTGAGTTACATCCAATCATTCTGGAGAAAGGAACAAGTACAGGGGATGAGACTGTAGAGAAAACAATACGTCAATAAGCTCTTGTTGCAGTTGAATTGGAATCTCACAGTGCAGAGACCAGCTAAAACATTGGTTATAGCTTATGGCATATTCAGAGGAAAAATCCAGCTACAGGTTCTCACTTGGGACAGTATTAAAATGTAGCACAAGGATAAAGTATGAGCAGACACTAAGGACCCACCCCAGTGTCTGGGAGAACTAGGGCACAATCTATACAGAATGGAGAACTGGTCTCACAGACGCTATCTGTCAGTGTATATGCCCCATTGTTCCCTGGCATCCCCCCTCCCTGCCTACAAAGGCTTCTCAATAACATCCATGCATCTTTCACTTAAACTTCAAGCCAAAGGTAAAAATTACTCAGTCCTGACTTCCCCATTCTGTCATTAATGATACCTAAAGAGGAAAGGGAATTGATATTTTTGTTCTAGGTACCAGGTGTATTTTACAATCATTGACTCATTGAAATGCTAACAATGCTCCCACACAACAGTGAGTATAGTACTCAAACCCTTGACACTCAGAATAGCTAAGTAACTTCCCTAAGAACACAAGCACAAGGCCTCTGAGGAGCTCTGATCCCACGACCACATAATAGTGCTGCTCCACTTCACCACCTCCTAAAGTGCAGCCAGATCCTCAGGAAGACTGCCCTCTTCCTTCCCAGCTTTGTAAATATCACTTGCGTCTCTGGCCTAGTGTTTTGCTCTCCATTAAAGGACAAGCCTCCCTTTGGGAAAAGCAAACATCCAAGTTGTCAATCATTCATGCCTCAGTGGGAAAGGGTTTCAGAATCTTAGGACCAAATTTTAATTTTATGAGAGAAGACCACTGGAATCTTGGGGAAGGGTAGATAAAAAGGCAGAAATCCACCAAATTATGCAGTCAAATTCTTCCATCATTTCGGGTATGTTCTAAGATTCCTAGATGCTGGTTTTGCCTATTTACTACGGTATGGGCACCTCCATTAACAGGTTCATTACTCTTGTTGTCTGATTCTAATCAACGGTAACCTTAAGCTGGACACCGACTCCAAACCACCATAATGAGGAGGAGAGAGCTGTGAACCTGTAGATCCTGGCCTTAGACACAATTCCCAACCCTTGAGAATTAGGTCCTGCTGTGCACATTAAAAATACTGAGCAGATGGAAGCAGGAGAGCTTGTTGGAACAACGTGGAGGAGTCCCTTCTGCCCTGGATGGGTCCATCTGCCAAAATAAATGACATGTATCAGGGCATGGCATTAGTCCAAGCCCATTGAAATTCTGCTAGCCATCCAAACAGCAATGGTGCTGCAGACTGGGTCTGTGATCAGGGTTAGGAAGACAGGAATGATGAGGGAGCATCTGGCTGCTGCAGCCTGCTGATGGGGACAGTCCTAGAGGAGGATCTAGGGTGAGCAGGAGACAGTCTCAAGGACCCCCTAGGAAATTTGCCCCTGCCTAGTGAGCAGAGAGCCTAGCACCGAAAGGAGATGGCCTGGTTTAAATCTCATGCTGTTCTGTTCCTACTAGCTATGTGACCTTAAAAAAAATCCTCTTCTCTCAGTCTCATCTGCCTCATATAAAATAAACCCTGGGCTAAATGGTCTCCAAGGACCTTTCCTTCTTGAACATCCTGTGACTTTTCAGACACTGGTTTGATTCTCTTTCGGTGTGAGAAAGGCCCACCCACCCATTTGTTTATCTTCAATCTCTATGTTCTCACACTGACCTCTGCTGGCCATTGGAAAAAGTGTCGTAGCTAACTGCAGGGGGGAAAAAGAAAATCATACTGCAGTATATCAGTGATTCAGTATGAAGCTTGAACAGCACACTGAAACTCTAAGCGTTGGAGATGAGGGTGAGGGAAAACCCAAGCAATGTTAAGCACAAATCAAGAACCC
>LOEQ01010439.1:26614-36764 GCA_001685075.1 Bramus lutescens | reverse complement strand
AGGGTTGAAGGGGAGGGGAGAGGCAGGAAGGGGAGCAGAGAAAAATGTAGAGCTTAATAAAAACATTAAAAAAAAGAAAAAATCTATCTGAAAAAATAAAAGAGGCAGAAGCAAGAGGATTGCCACAAGATCAGAGGAACAGCCTTACCTACTTAATAGGTATCAGACCAGCCAAACTACAAAAAAAAGTCCATCTCAAAGGAAAAGAAAGAAAGAGAAATATAATGGAGTGAGTAATAGTGGTGGAGGAAACAATTTCTCTGTATCAAGTCAACATATTTGTTGCTTTCAAAGTTGGTGCACTCAGCAAGTCATGTGGGCTTGAGCTGGGCTCAGGTAGAGAGAGTGATCTCAGCTGCTCAGTAGAGATCAAACAGCAATGGATGAGACTAGCAAGCCAGAACTCAGAAGACTTAAAAAGCATTCTGGGCCACAAATATAAGGGAATGCAGTACAAAAAAAATGATAATAACATGGTGACTGGCCTATTGAATTTAGAGACTCCATTTAGACCCTCTGTATTTTTATCATCTCCTATTAATTTCTTATTATGGGAAAGGGATTGCCAAAGTAACTTTATAGCTGAAGCTCTAACATTTATCTGGACACAAGAGGTTGATGGCAGTTTCCTACTCATGGATGGCATGGATGGAAACCCAAGAATCACATATATTCACATCTTAGGGAACGGATTATTTGCACAGCATGTAATGCCACACAGTTGCACTTAACAGAGTGAATCAAGAAGGTGCAGATGACAGGCTTTATCATCAAGATGGTATGGTGCCCTGGTTCCTGAATGAATGTGTGATTTGCTTGTTTGCTTAAGTCAGTAGCCTGGCCTGCACTGAAACTGTCATTCATGGTTAAGCAAGAATTACATGTGTCCTCTGAAAAGAAGGGTTGTCTAACCTAGGACGCTTATCTGTAGGAGCAGAATGGGAAGAAATTTTTATTAGATTATTCAAAACCCTTCTGTTTATAACCCAGATGTAAAGCTTACTTGTAATATTGAGCATTAGTTTTTAGTTTCTACTATCCTGCTTAACACAAGAACTGGTATCAGAACATAAGCGTGGTCAAGACCTTAGATCAATCCCTTCAACCTGGGGTCTATAGTAACACAGCACGAGGAAGGAGATGTAAAACATCAACAACTTAACTCTTTGAATCCCATCACCAAACGTACTGAACCCAACAGACATCTATTGGATTGTCTCACACATTTCTCTTCCTTCTCCTTTCTTCAGGGTCCCATGGGAATTCCTGGCTTTGTTGGCATCAATGGGATTCCGGTGAGTTTGCACACTGAAGCAACTTTAAAAAAATATTTACTTTACACCTCAGCCANGGGCAGGTCTCCCATGAGTATCAACAAAACATGGCATATCAAGTTGCAGTAAGACTAAGCATCTCCCCTTGTATTAAGCTTGGGCAAGGCAACCCAGCATGAGGAGTAGGGTACCAAAAGCCAGCAAAGAGTCAGAGACAGCCCTTGTTCCTACTGTTACAAGTCTCACAAGAGGGCCAAACTACACAACTGTAACATATGTGCAGAGTGCTTAGGTCAGTACCATGCAGGCTCCCTGATTGTGGTTTGTCTCTGTGAGCCCCTGTGAGCCCAGGTTAATTTATTCTATGAGTTTTCTTGTGGAGTCCTTGACCCCTCTGGCTCTTCCAACCCTTCCTCCCCTCTTCTTCAGGATTCCCAAAATTTGGACTAATGTTAGCCTGTGGGTCTCTGTTTCCATAAGTTTCTAGATCAAGCCTCTCTGCTGACCATTAAGCTAGGCACTATGTGTATAGCAGAATAACGTTAGACATCATTAAATTGACATCTTTTTCCTCCACTCATTTCTGGTTCTATCTTAGGTTTCTGGGTCATGCAGCCTGTGAGTCCTGGTACTCTGGGCAGTGTCAGACATGGGCTTACTCTCCTTGCACAGGTTTTAGGCTAGACTGGTCATTGGTTGACCACTCCCTCAATCTCTAGGCCATCCTTACCTCAGCACATTCCTTAGGCAGGACAGACTGTAGGTCGAAGGTTATGTGGCTGGGTTGGTTTTCCAATCCCAGCACTGGAAGTCTTGCATGGTTACAGATGACCACTTCAGGCTACCTGTCCACTGCTATTGCTAGGAGTCTTAGCTGGGGTCATCCTTGGAGACTCCTGGGAGTTTCCCTAGTGCCAGGTTTCTATCTGACCCTGAAATGGCCCCCCTTTCCAGTAGTCTTTTTCAGTACTTCTCCCCTCCTCCCCCCAACCTGATCACTCATGTTCCTACCTGCACCCATCCACAGTCCACTCACACAATCTCCTGAAGCAACAACATTAATATCACCTTCTAGGTTCTGCCTCCTGGCTCAAGTACTTTTTCCTTAGACACATTGTGTCCTGTGCGAGCATGCTCAGAGCCATGCACTGCGGTAAGTGTGGTGAGGTGTGAAAGGCAGGAGTCCCACACATTTGGCCTTCAACTCAATAGTTCTGGCAGCTATTAATCAGATGATTTAAGAAGAGTTGTGGCAAATCATCCATACGAATATAGCTATGCCTTACCCTAAGTAAGTAAATAAATACAAGGATGGCACTGAAGGGAGCTTCAACTAGATGTAGAGGGGTTGCCTCTGAGTTTGCAGAGGCATTTAAGAACATGCATGTACTCATTACAGGAAAGCAATAAGGTGCACAAAATTTGATAGAAAATTCCTTAGTGATAACTTGATCATTTTATTTCAGTAATTGGTTCTCATCAGGCTTATTTCCTTTCAAGGGGAATTTCCCTTTAGGTTTTTGTTGTTGTTATTGTTTGTCTGTTTACTTTTACAGACATAAGTGGTGGATTTGAAGCTTGTAAACAGTCCCTTTCCCCATCCCATCCAGTCCAACCTCTTAGATTTCCCATTCGTATCCTGTATTCACACTTTATGCACTGATTCTAATTCCATGGTGCCAGTCCACCAGCCTCTGAAATATAACACTTGGCACATACTGGCTAGCACCTTCTGCTTTTGTCCATAGCACCTTTTCTTCTACATTTAATACATAACCTTGGCTATGTTTGTCTGAAAGGCTTTTCAGTCTTGTTGAAGAGACCAGAAAGGGTGTGGATACTTGGACTATACAATAAAGAAGAGGAAAGCTTGCCCTTATCCTTCTAACAACCCTGAGAGGTTCTTTGAACCATATCAAAGCACTATTGGGGAAATGTTAGACTACCCATTGTCTTATGTTATGCTATACAACCTTCTGATATCACCAAAGGTGTTTCAGATCTCTTTGTTCCAATCTCTAGGCAATAATGTCTTGAGTATCTGCTATGTGCTCATACACTCCTCTGAGGATATATAGGAAGGATATGATTTTGCCTTCATAGATACTATCATCTGATCTATTTTTCTCTCAAGTCTAGTAGACATTTGTAGATCTGGAGACTGCAAGACTAGTTTATTTGTATTTCTGACTTAAATCACATCACCCATCAGATATCTGCATTTTATTCAACTTCAGTGTCTAGAAAATGTCCAAAAATTGTTCAATTGGAAAATTAAGTGAACGGGGATAGCCATTGTTTTTTGACATCCACCTACATTTTCTTATCGCTGCACAGGGCAGAATCCCTGCCAAGAGTACATCTTCCAGGCTCAGGAGATTAATATAACTACCAAACCAGAGGGTAGCCTTGCACAAGTGACTGGAACTTGCAGTGTTACTATCCTCCCCACCCCTGATCTCTCTTTTGAGCTAGAACTGAGAACAAGTGAATAGAATCTTGTGTTGCCTAGGCTATCTCTAAATGTATGCTGGAATTAGTCCCCAAGTCCAGCTGGCCACTTATGCCTCCACCTTATGATCAGTGCATGTATTTATCACTTCTTTTTGTGGTTTCATTGCTTGGGAGTTACAGCTCTCCAGAATCCTCCAAATGAGCTGGCTGCTCCCAAAAGACACACCCACTTCCTTGCCTTTTCCTTGACTAAGGGTTGGCTATGTTTCCTTTAGACTTTTGCTTTTTCTAGTTTCTGACTTCCCCTCTCCCAACTGTCCAAGAAGTAGCTTTTTGTTCAGTACTTACCTCTTCCTTCCCTCTAGAAGATCTCAGGAATCCTTGACTTGTGATTCACTCCTCTAGTTCCATGATGAATACAGTCCCCTGGTGTTGATTTGTGTGATAGTTTCATCTAACTCCTTAAAAGTACAGGTAATGTCTTCTGTTCCACCCTGAGGCCCAAGAGCTCCAGTAAGCCTAACAAAATTGAAGAACTAACTCCTACTTCTAGTATCTGTAAAAGCCGGAGTTCTTAGACTGCTGGAGCTACCTCAAACAGAAATGCACAGACCCCACAGGCTTTGTGTAACTAATCAATCTGTTCATCTTTTAGCAACACATATTAAACCATTCAACAGAAGCCAACAGCTTCTCTGATACCTCCTACTAGCCCAGATCACTGTACAGATCTAGTCACCTCCTGACAATAGTTAACCATTAACATGTCACTGGGTCTCCAAATTTCATGCTTTGCTATTATGTAGACAATTTCAACATGATAACCCGATTCACTGAACCAAAGGACCCAACAGCCAGTGGAGAGCAAACAGAGCTTGCCTGACTACTAGGATATTCAACACAAAATATACTAGGAATGGTACAACTCAGGGCTTTGAGATATCCCAACTGTGAGTAAGGGCTGTTGGCACTGCCACAGACACATATTTATAAAATATATGCAAAACATTTATTAAAATGAGTTGAGAGCAGAAGTCTTCAAGATGTACTTTGAAATGAGCTTTTCTTTTCCCAAGGTGTCAATCGCAAACTTTTCCCTGTTAAAGAAGCACACTAGATGTATATCCTGAAAGTGAACACACAACAATCATCACACAGGAACTTCTCCCTTTGGACTTGGCTCTAGGGAGCACAACTTTTCTGTATCTGGAGCACAGCAGATCCATTCCCTTGTGGATATATAAAGCCATGAGGTCCCCTTGGAATCGCAAAATCATTAGCCATAGCCAAGGGGGGGCAGAGTGCCAGAAATTCTGTGGTCCTGATAAATAAGAGGAAGTAGAACTCTGCCCTATAGCTTATCTTGTACAACTTTCCTGGATCAAGACTTAGCCATTTACCCTTTTGTTACTTAGTAAACCTAATATCAATTGATGTTAAGCGTAGCACAATGTTGTTTTTAATGTTGACAACCCTACAAGTTCTGTATTATTCGTCACCAGTTTCCCAATGGAGGAACTGAGTGCTCCGGCTGGAAAGTAGTAAGGCTGGATTAGACTATAAGTCTGACTGCTCAAAACTTTCACTGCACATTGTATCAGCAGAGGGAAAAATAGGCAATAAGTCTGAGTTGGTGGTGGTCAGAAGTTAATTCCAGATAATTTCACTAAGGTAGAGAAGGAGTAAGCAAGTTTCCCAACCAGTGAGAGGTATTAGGAGTATAGATGAGAAAACCAGAGAGCCATAACATGTGGATACCAAAAGGTAAGAGTCTAGATGAAAGTTTTAGCAGCCCAGGAGTAAGGAAGACCTTTGGTACTGAGCTAGACTATTGCTTTAACTTATTCCTGCTACATTGCTGAAAGATGACCCTTAGGAAATTGGGTACCCCACCCATAGAGCTCAACTAAATAGAGTTGAATAGAGTATATTTAGAGGATATGGCAGGATTAAGGGAAGCAACAGTGGATTATAGAACAACTGACTCCAAGCCATTAATACTGAAACATTACAGAGCTATTATAGAGCTGTTGTTCAACAGGTACTAAGACTTTAGGGAAATGTGGCTATTTCCAAAAAAAAATCCTCTAACTTTCTGTGTGGAAGTTCTACATGGGAACTGAAGCTGGGTCTTGGTTAACAGAACGAAATAAGTTCACATAGCATATCCTCTACAGAAAGCTGCTCAGCCACAATTTAGCAATAAAAGCCTCTTTTATACTCTCAGTTTGTCACAATCACAGGTCAGATAATTGCTTCAGTTAAGGCTCTGTCTCTTTCTTCTTCATATGCACCACCGGGGCAGTGTTTTAGCTGGGGAGTTAGTATTTTCATATAGCCCATTTGATTTCAATAAGTTTCAGAGTTCGAGTACATAATGTCCTAATCTAGTAAAAAAAAAAAAANAAACAGTAGCATTTGGTATTTGGGGCATGGTGCAAGCAGATGAGCTTAATAGATTATCTGGAAAGGTCAATGAAAGGTAGGTTCCTACTTTTCCTTGAACATACTTTCAATAGGAAAATGTGTATTTAATGATTTGAGGGAAATGTGTCATACGTTCCACCTGAGCCTTTCAAATTACCAGTCGTCCCTCTTATTCATGGAAATAACTCATGAATTCTAAATTGCACATTGTTCTGAGTGGTATAATGAACTCTAATGCCAGCCCACTCCACCCTACCTGTGATATAATTCATCCCCTTGTCTAGCATATCCATGAATATTTATGCTATATTCTCTAGCAGCCTATTAGTCATTAAGTAGCTATCTTTATCAGATCAATTTTTACAGCAGTATCACAGTATTGTGCTCATATGCTCTATATTTTACTTAATGATGGTCCTAAAGCAGATTAGTTATGCTGGCAATTCGGGTGTGACAAACAGAAGAATACTTATTTTCAGTGAAGAAGTAAAAGCTAGCTTAAAGAGCAAAGAAAAGACTCATGTACTAAAGTTACTACGATCTAACACAAGACAAAATCTACCCATCAAGTTGTGAAGCAGAAAAAGGACATTTGTGCTAGTTTTAAGGTCTAACTTCAACCTGCGAAAGTTATGTCAACAAAAGCACAGATCTGGGCCTCATCGCCGGGAATGACACCAACCATCCCAGCTGACAGTAAGGAGTTGAGGACTCGACTCAAGGCTGCTGAATGTTTTCCCTGCAAAGTTGAAACCATCACTTTAGTAGTCTGTTTACCCTCTACCAGTCTAATAACAGTATAAAATGAGATGGAATTCTGTGGCACATTTTCTCTACAAGAATATGGTTAATAACCCTTTCTCTGGTATAGTAGCCTGCTTTATTTGTTTGGGATGTAGTCTAAGATGCCCAATGGTCGCCTGAAAACATATGAAAAGGCATGGGATTATAAAGTTTGCTGCTATCTAGGTTTTTGGGAAGCTACTGGGAACTGTACTTTTGTTGGTAGGGGGGGATAGGCTATGCCACGCAGGTTTCCTAGCTGCATGTAGACTTTTGGAGGCTTAGACTGGAAAGAGAACCAGGAATTCTTAGTTCTCCCTTGTTCTTCTTCCCCAGAAAGTTATCCCAGGATCTGTGTGTTCTGAAGAATCTGAAACCTTGGGATAGTTCTCTATTGATAGCAGTTTAGCTGCGAGACAGTTAAATCCCATTTTAGTACTTCTCTATACTCAATGAAGGTGAAGTTACAGTGCCTTAACTTCTTATCTATCCACGCTTGAGCCCTTTAGTTGCAGCTTGGATCTTATTAAAGCACCAGTTGTCTTTTCGAGTGGGATAACTTGAGCTGCGATTGGCAACATACATATATAAAGGGAAAGTTTGAGAACATACGTGATGAAGCTAAGGAAACTAAGGAGCCAGAATTTAGCGGTGCACTTGGTTGTTCTCATTGTGAAGCCTTTTGAATTAGCTGACAGTCCTGTGCCTGACTTGATCCCTTCTTTTCTTTTGGAACAGGGTCACCCTGGACAACCAGGTCCCAGAGGTCCACCTGGACTAGATGGCTGTAATGGAACTCAAGGAACTGTTGGATTTCCAGGCCCTGATGGCTACCCTGGGATTTTAGGACCACCCGTATGTTACCAGATCCTTGTACCTTAATGCAAATGCACTTCCAAAAGTCTTCCTTTTTGTTTCCTTGGAAACTTCATTAAGTCTCTACAGGCAGTCACTGTGCTACCTTCTCCAATGCAAGAGTTTCCACTGGTGGCACCACAACAGCAAAATTCTAAATGAATGCCAGTTGCGGGATGCCCATGTTACATGACTTTGGGTTACTTTTTAATGATACTTTTGGAATTGTCAAGATTATTAAAAAACAAACAAATAATAACTATAGTGCCTTTCAAATTAAAACATGTACTTGGGCTATTTGGCATGTTCCAATATTAGGTAGCACTGAAATATGCTTGAAAGCCCTTGTGATCATGAGCATATTAACAAGAACCTAGAGGCATGGCAAGCTTGGGTTATACCAGTAAATCTTAACCAGGCTGATTTTTCTTCTTGGGAAGTATTTGAATTAGTATTGATAACTTTAGATGTCACAACTAGGGCACAGGATAGCACACACACTGCAACATCAACAGATCAATTTGTCCAGTGTCAGTGATGCTGATGTTAAGAAATGCTGTATTTCATTTGTTTTCCACCCCACATCATTATTCTGGGTTATAAGCTTAATATTCTATTTTTTGGTCTCGTGTCTCCAGTTTTGTTTAGTTTCATTCATTCAGATAGAGCTAATATATTCAGATATCATTCCCTTTACAGATATTGTGCTTTTACAAGAAGATTTAGGAAAACCTAAATCTATAAGAGATGTGATATGAGACTTTCTCTAAGCTAGAAATCTTGTCACCAATTAGACAGATCTCCTAGTTACAGGTGTTGCCTTCAGTGACCAAGTTGTGAGGTATGAGAATATTTGTGAAAATGCAACACAGAAGACTAGCAAAGTACAAGCCCCAAACTGGCATAAAGGACCCCTACACCAAACCAACATACATCAGGAGGGTAACAGGGAAAGCTGTATGAGTCAGAAAGGCTCAAGAAAACTGTCATGGCAACAGAAAGAGGGATAGAATAGATATTGCAAGTCTAGTAAAGCAGGACTTCCACACCAAGAAATGGAATAAAGATTTTGAGGTAACAGAAATCCTCTGAATGACAGAACTCCAGAGTGGAAACCTAACCCCTACCTAAAATATCACCTTAAGCTTAAACAGAAGTTTGGGTATGTATTTATTAAGCTGAACCTCACCTCCTGCTGAACATCCATTCACTAAGCATCTTTAAAGCTTCTTGGAAAAGAATAGGAAACACAAGAATAAGGGGAAGCAGACAATGTTAAGAAACTAATTTGTATATCTAGGCCCTTGTTGTTTCAATACACCAGTGGTCCCTGAACTTTAGGAATTCATCATCAATCAACAATTTAATCTCCAAAGTGTACCCCCAGTACTAATCCTTGGTGTAGGAGGTTCTTCTATGTGTTGCTTTCATTGGTTAATAAAGGAACTGCTTTGGGCCTATAGCAGAGCTGTAGGGGAANTTCCCAGCAACCACATGGTGGCTCACTACCATCTATAATGAGATCTGGTGCCCTCTTCTGGGGTGCAGGTATGCAGGCAGGCAGAACACTGTACATAATAAATAAATAAATCTCTAAAAAATAAAGAAGAAGGAGTTAGAGCTAATGGGCCAAGCAGTGTTTTAATGAATGCAATTTCTGTGTGATTATTTCTGGGCTAAGCTAGCTGGGCAGCTGGAATGAACAAGTGGGCCCTCCTCCTACAAATTCTGACGCTCCCTTAGATGTAAAATCATTCATTTATTTCCCCAAGGGGGACATAATGGTAGCAGATATGAGGCAGCATTTGCTACTAAGACGGGGGAAAATCTGGCTGAAAGACTGGAATTAAGTACACTGGACTGTTTTCCATGATAATAATGAGGCACACCAGCCTCTCCAAAGGTTTGAAACTGAGTTTTTGTGCTAGAAACTCAGGATGAAATTGGTTTCATGGTTATCTTTTAGACCAATGGCCTACATATTGGCCCACAAAAGCACCTTTTGTTGACCTTTGACCTAGACCAAGACCCTGTCAGTAATGTAGAACCTGTAAGGGGTAGAGTTTTCCTTAAAGCAGCGTTCTGACTAGATCTAAAGTCTGCTACTTTCTAACCCTCATCTCTTCACAGAACCTGGACATAGAGATAGAAGAAAGGCAGACAGCCTCGAGATGAGCTCTGCATAAGCTGGGCTTTGCCCCTTAACACGGCCAATTTTTTCCCAGCCCAATAAACATACCTTCAGGCTCTCGTTGCCTTATCCTCTATATAATCAGTTCATATTGCTATCCTCTCTCTCTCTCGTCTCTCTCTCTCTCTGTGTGTGTGTGTGTGTGTGTGTGTGTGTGTGTGTGTGT
>LOEQ01010438.1:44781-55312 GCA_001685075.1 Bramus lutescens | reverse complement strand
ATGACAGATATGAGGCAGAAAGGAAAGCAAGGTTTATTTTGGCTCATGGCTCCAGAGAGATTTCAAAGAACCATAGTGAGGAAGAGGCCTGCTCTGTCTGTGACATTAGGAGTGTGTGGCAGCCACAGCGAGTTCTAGGCCAGACCGTGCTAGCAAAAGGGACCAGCCATGTCTCAGACTTTAAAAAATGCTACAAGATCCTAAGCAGCTGGAAATGCTGGTGGGTCCCCTACGGCAGTAGGCAGGCAGGCCCACAGAGCAGCCAGGCCTAGGCAGAGACTGCTCGCGGCGGGTCCGGGAGAGCCACCCAAACAGGCGGGTGTGAGCAGGTGGCGGGTAGAAGGCACACAGACACATCATACAGAATAGAATTGGATATTTATTACTTAGAGGGGAGAGAGAATGGGGAAAGAAGGAGAGGAGAAGAAGAGGAGAGAGACAGAGAGGGGCCCCAAGTGAGAGACGCGTGCCAAGAGAAAACAGTGAGAGATCCAAGATGGTGGGGGGAGGAGGGCAGGGGTCGCCAGGAGTGGGCGTGGCTTGTCTCTTAAAGAGATAAAAACCATAACACAGACCAAACCAACTAAACAAATGAAAAGCCCAAACTAAACCCAGCAAAACAAAATTACCCTCTTGGCTGCCTTGGAAAGACTGCATTTGGTGGTCAAGAATGGAGAGAGGATTAGATTAGCCTAAATCATGGTGACTGCCATAGATTTTGTATGGTAATGGTACGAAGGCCAATTTCAATGTCTATGTTGGGATTAAAGAACAAAATGACATAAAACTAAAATGTCCAGTTATAAAAATATTTTGGTTCTTCCCACTTGAGCGTTGAAGACACTGCCATTTGCTTTTCGGAAACTTTCTCCCGCTCACGTTCCATTGTTCACCTCAGTATCAGCATTGACCCACACAAGTATCTTTGGGCCTGCTCTTTACTCCTCAGCTGCTGGTTTTCCCAGATAGGCTGAACCTTGCTGGGTTCAGTCCTCTCACATCTTTCCTTCTCTTATCTGCTTCCCGTTGGGGTAGTCTGAAAGGAGGAAGTCAATAAGTACCTGTCAGAGGGGTGGGAAAGTTTGTGGGGGAAGGCAGCTTGAGTAGGCGGCCATGGGCCCAAACTTCACTGACTTCTTTAAATTTTGCCACAGCCCTTTCTTATTTCAGTCATCACTGCTTAGAAAAGAAGATGTTCTGAGGAAGTGCCTTTCACTTCCCACCCTCATGCCCCATTAGTAGGAATGATGAACTCAAGGCCCCTTAAGTAGAAGTAACTGCCTCTGAGCCTGGCTTTCAAAATGGTGACCGTGACAGCAGGAGAAGCCACCGAGCAATTCACGGCTGCCTAAGACTCTCCAAGGAAAGTTATGACGTACCGCAGGGGTGCACAGCATACACCTAGCACCCTTGAAGACAGAGCTTCCTGAGGCTGTCCTGAATCTCATGTATTTGTTGGACTTCTTGTCTAAGCACTCTGTTCTTGAGACAGAACAGGTAAAACTTCCTGGTAAAGAAGGCACATGTAAGAATTGACCTATCAACGCCATTTCCTTTTTGGAGTTAGGGAAGAGAGTAACCGCTCAGATTTTTCTCCGTGGTTTTCTGGGGCAGTAAGAAGGTCAGTTGTACTTTGTCCTAATGGGCTGTCACTCGAGCATTTCTTAAAGGAAAGATTTCTACACTTCTGATGCAAATGATGGTATAATTAAAATAATTTGGGTCAGCATGGCAATACGAATTTGTAATCCCAGCATTCAGGATGCTTGGGAGTTTGATGCAGGAGGATCACAAATTGGGGGGCAGCCTTGATTACACAGTGAAAGCCTGACAGAAACAAATAAAAACACCCCTAAAGTTACAAAATGCCTTCAGTCATAGTTTTTGTTTTCCCCCATTTGGGGTTCTTGTTACAAAGTTCCTAAAACCTTTGAGCTTCCTGGATGACAGGAATCCATGTTGCTATTCATAGTGAGTCCCTTTCAGTCAGGTTACTGTACTTACAGTATGAGGCACCAGAGACACACTCTTTATCTTAGCCTTACGAACACTGCAAACTCTACTTACATCAAGGAAAGAGGAGCAGTGATGGCTGGACTGGGTGTCCAGGCATCCTCACAGCTTGTCTCTATGACCGTTCTGGGAGGCTGGTTGAGAGTGGACATAACACCTGTGTGCATGCTGGTTTGGAAAAGTTATTCAAGAAATACAAATTTCCTGTTGTTACTGCATCACCAGGATGAATGATATCTCGAGTTCTCCATCTTCATCAGCTGTCACACAGGGCCTTGAACTCCACAGCAATCAATGTTCTGACTGGGCTTAACTGTTTAAGGTGGGATTCTTGGACATGGTGTTTGGACAAAGAGTTTCATGACCAGAAAACTCTGACACGTCCTAGGATCAGAGTTAAGCAGGGTTTTGACCAAATCTGCAGCTGACCTGGAAGTGGGGCGTGCGATTAGAGCCGTAAGATGAAGTCTTTAGGGGCCTGGCATTAGTTCTAGTCACACCAAAATGGAGACAGGTCAGTGGGCACGCAGGGTGTCATTCTGTAGCTGTGCTAATGCCTACATAGGAAAACAGAAGGGATAAAATCCAGGCAGTGACAGATCCCTGTCAGTGCACCCTGCGAAGTGCTGTCCACTGTGCTGATATTTGCCATTTTTCCATAAGAAATATGCTAGAAAAATGGCACATTCATCAAGCTTGGATCTCTGCCCAGGAGTTTTGCCTCTGTACCCCAGCCCTTGGTGCCTGCTTCCCTGTGAACCTCAGGGCCCAAGGGCTCCTTCTCTACAGGACTGCCATCTCGAAACAGGCAGTTCCATGGTGGTTCCCCTTCTAGACAGAAAACACACACACACACAAAATAAACTAATCCTGTCTCATAATTAGAGAAGCAAAATTCCCCTAGTAACTTCCTCTCGTTTTAACGAGAGCCCTAGCTAACACTCTTTAGGAGCAGTAAGCAGTTCTGAACCAACCCAATAGCTTCCCATGTCCCTGTCTCTCCTCCCAGCTGCTCCCTTGCTCTTGAAGGCTTCCCTCCACTTATAGCCACTTTATGTCCCCTGTCCTTTGCCTCTGTTTCCCTTTCTCCTCTACAACTGGTTTCTGGGCCCATTTGATTGTGGGAACACCTGAGATTCCTCTGAGACAGGCCAGTGGTTAAGAGGACTTGTGTACAATTTGTACCTTTTTAAATAATCAAGCACCTACTATCTGCTCCATCAAGCTGACTGCAGTCCATTTTTTTTTCGTAAGAATTGGTGACATATGTTTTTCTTGATCCCAAGCATTCTCATGTCTTTCTATTACTCTATATTCTTCCTTTCCCCCTATTTTCTGGACAGGTTCTCTCCATGAAGCCCAGGCTGACCTCGAACACACAATCTTCTTGCCTCAGTCTCCCGAGCACACCACCATGCTTCATCCCATTTCTATTTTCACAGGCTGGATTAGTGAGAACTCCTCCCCTTTTAAAGATGTAGACTCTGGTCGATGTGGCAAATGATCCCATGTTGAACGCCTCCTGTGTACACTTACCAAGCCACATGCTTCTGGGGAGTCCAGCCCCCTCACAGCCCACAGCTTCCTTTGAGGTGCCTGTGGTGTGAACAGCACCCTTGCAAATAAGGAAACAGAAGCTCAGAGAGAGCATTTACCTGGATAGAATAACCAGGTAGTGACTGCCACCAGCGGTAGTGCCGCTCCACACATCAGAGGGGATTTAACATGATGACATCATGACCATGGCTGCATCTGTGTGAGCATTCTGAGGTCCAGAGAGGTGAAGGGAGCAACGTAGAAAGAAGGGAAGCTAGAATTAGAACTTAGGTCTGCATTTTCTGACTTGGCCTCATTTAGCAAATGAAATGCTCCTTATAGCCCAGCCACAAGGAGAAAGTAGGAGTGTCTCACACCCTTAGGGTAGCTGTATGGCGCCCTGGCTGCCACAGCAGTTTGTAAATCTGGCACAAACTGAGTGCCCACTTGTCTAGAAAACTTAGCTACTTATTCATAGCCCACAGAGTCCTCGAGCAGCCCAGATAGAACTGGTAATACCTTGTGCAACACTTGGCTGCCGTGTGGGGAAACACTCAGACAAGCAGCATTGGCAGCTGTAGCTTAAACACAGAAATAAGAAGTGGATGGTGGTTTGCAGGGAGCCCATGGTGAGCAGAACTCGGTGCTGCTGCACACCTGAGACTCGTTACAACTCTCATCCACACCATCCTGATTTGGCTTGGTGGCTTTTGAGGACCGCAAAGGCCCCTGTCCTCCCTGATCCCATTTGCATGACTTCCATGCAAGCAGCAGGAGCTTGCTTAGCAGGGAGTGGCATTTGGGTTCAGCTCTTTGGCAACCAAGCCTGAACCTTCTGAGCTAGGCATGGAGGATCAAAAGCAGCACTCCCAAAGTGGAGGCAGGAGGATCAAGAGTTTAAGGTCATCCTTGGCTACATGGAAAATTTGAGGCCAGCCTGAGTTCCAAACTTGACTTCCCTGGAATGATTGACCTGTAACTTGAAAACATAAGCCAAATGACGCCCTTCTCCTCTAAGTTGCTTGTGGGGATATTTTATCACGGCAACAGAAATAAAACTAGAACGATTTGCTAAAACTGATCCTCCCTTAATATGTGGTGCTGCTGCTGAGGATAAGCTGAGCACTGTCAATTGTTCTAAGGGCAATATGTCCAAATGGCAGGTGACAAAGGGTGTCTGAGGTGAAGATGGACTTTAGCATCACATGAATTCCCAATCAACGGAGGACAGGAAGTGACTGGAAGGGACAGTATTGATCCTATCTATCCCAATACAACCTGGTTGAACTGCTATAGTCCCACACCTGCTATCACGTAAAAATAAATGAGTCAACAGGTAAATGTACTAATACTACTTTCAGCCTATTGTTGACTGCCTACTGTTGGATTCTGTGGAGCTGGTTCAGTTTCTTGATACTGGAGATGAGTGTTCCCTGAAAAGAATGGATATTCTTATTGCCAGTCTCATAGATAGATCCCTAGTCAAGGAAACAATGAAGTTTATCCAGACTGGGGCTGTCTGGAGTGTGAAAGGCGAGACAAGTATGTTTACTAATAATACACTGTCACACAAAGTGTGCACCAGGACAGTGGCCTCTCTTGGAGCACGCAGAAGTGAGGGAAAGGAAAATACTGCCTCCTTGGGCACTGAGGCAAGAGACTCCTGGAGTACTTCTGTGTCACCATGGTGGCACTTTGGTCATAGGAGAGGGGAACGACAGGAGGGACCTCAAGACTGGGGCTGGCTTGAATATCTGCTAGTAGCAACTCCTTGAATTCTGCTTCTGACCTTCCATCTCTGACTCTTCATCTCCAGAATCCGAAAATACAGTAAAACTTGGACATTTGTTGGGGGTGAACAGTGAAGGGAAGGGTTGAGCTGGTCATTGAAGAGTCTAAGCCACTTGCCTCCCAGAAGGCTTCAGGACAGCAGCAATACCAGGGACCTGGAAGATGAAGCAGAGATCAAGGGCAGGGAGCACCCTATCATAAGCAGCATGTGGGCACCACTGGCTTTGGTACCTCCATGCCTCCCAAAGCTAGCTGTGCTCCTTCCTAAGTGGACTAGACAGGGCATTTCCTTGCGACCCACAGGAAAGCGTGCATCTCAGCTGCTGCTCATTTCCTTTGGGTTATCAATTGGTGAGATAACAGGTGTCTGTGGGAAGGGTCTGAGCTCCACGCTCCCCTGCTCTCAACAGCAAACACCTCCAGAATGGCTTCCCTTCAGTACTCTGAACTGTAGTTGCTGGTACCCTCTCTCCTTCCCTCTGCTAACAGCAGCTGGAAGCTGTCACTCCCCAGGGTTCTACACAGTGACTGGTAAGAAGCAGGGACCCAAAATGTCTTGCAAAAGAGATGGTGAGACAGTCAGGGAAGGTGGTCCTTGCTTATAGTTCCATCATCACAAGGGAGGTGAAACGAGGAGGATCAGTGGTTCAAGGCCAACCTGAGCTACTTAGCTGAGACCTTGTGTCAAAATAAAAATAGACAAAGGATATAGAGAGAAGAGATTGGAGTGACCCTGAGGGGGTATGCAAGGAGATCAGACCCAGATTCTACCATACTCCCCAAAGTCTCAAACACCCACGGACTTTGCCAAGATAATACGAAAACTCCATTCCCACCTTTACTAATTGCTTTCTCTCTTTTTTTGTTCCAGGTTTTTAAAATTGTGTTTATGAGTACTCATGCTCATGTGGTTCCACATGTGAATGCAGGTGCTCATGCCTGTGTATATACATGTTTGTGTGTAGTCAGAGATCAGTCTTGTGTCTTGGGTGTTGTTCCTCAGAAGACACATTTCCCTTCCCTCCCTTTTAAAGACAAGGTCTCTTATTGGCCTGAAGCTTACCGATTAGACTAGGGTGGCTGTTCCACGAGCCTTAGGGAGCTGCCTGGTTCTATCTTCCCAGTGCAGGAATAACATGTATTCTACCATGCCTAACACTCACTCCTATGTGGGTTTGGGAGGTCATACTCAAGTCTTTACACGTACATGGCAGGAACTTGGACAGTAGAGGCAAGAGGATCCAAAATTCAATGGCTTCCAATATGGAGGCTCAAATATCCAAACACAGGGCCTGAGAAAGCTAAGAAAAGTTCCGAACAAGGAGCCAGATGTGGATTCCTAGACCTGTAGTCTCTCAGGCAGGCTGGTGCTTGCCAGCACCGTGTGCTAAGCTTAGCCGTGCCACGGCTGGCATGGCTCTCTAAGATTTATCTCAGGCAGCCAGAGAACTCTGCAGGTACTTAGTAAAGCCAGGTCCAGACACAGAAATCCTCTTAAAAGGTACAGTATGTTTAAAAATGTGCTTAGGTGCTGAAAAAAATGGTTATAGACAGTCAGAGAAAAATAGTTTAAAAGTAATAAAGTCAAGTAGAGTAGAGTAATATGAAAAAATAAGCCTCATACAGATGGGAAATACACAGGGTGTCTGGATCCTGTATGGTGCTATGTTGATTTTAAAATTTTTAAATGATAATGTACAAAAGCAATAGCTGCCATGAGACATTATATTATGAAAGGGCTAGCTGAGATGCAGAGATCCACAGCTAAGCACTGGGCCAAGCTTCTGGAGAGCAGTCCAAGAGAGGGAGGAGTGATAACATGAGCAAAGGGGTCAAGACCATGGTGGGAATACCCATAGAAACAGCTGACCTGAGCCAGTGGGAACTCAGGACTGACAGTGGGGGAACCTGCATAGGACCAAACTAGGACCTCTGAATGTGGGTGCCAGATATGTGGTTGGGGCAGTCTTTGCAGCCCCTGGCAGTAGGACCAGGATTTATTCCTAGTGCTTGAACTGGCATTTTGGAGCCCATTCTTTTTGGAGGGATACCTTGCTCAGCCTAGATATAGATGGGAGAATCTTGGTCCTACCTCAAAGTGATGTGTCAGACTGTGTTGACTCCCCATGGGAAGTCTTACCCTCTCTCAGGAGTGGATGGGGGATGGGGTGGGGGGAAGATGAGGGGAGCAGGTGAAGGGGAGAGAGTGGGAGTGGGATTGGTATGTAAAATGAGAAAAGATAATTTTTGAAAAAATAAAAAGAAAGAGGTAGTTGAACTAAAACAGCCTATATACTTTAAAAAATGTCTTGGCTTCAGGATGGAAGTCAGAAAACCTATTGTGTTGGGGGAGAGTTATGCTTTTGTTTCCACAGGAGACAAAAAGTTAATAGAGATCGGATTTGACTGGGGAGACCTCTTGAGGATCTTGGCTACAAACATGAGGGAAAAGTCAGAAAAGACTGCAGAACAAGTGATGTGCATGCTGATCCCCCTGCATGTGAACAGCTCTGTGACTGGATGAGACATGATAAATCTTGTTGGCTACAAAGTCCTCATGACAATTTGGTTATACAGTCCAAACAGACTTACAAAGTTGACAGATGCCTTTTACCTGCTCAAGCATAGAACAAAAAAATCATCTTTAGCTGACTTGTGCACACTGCACATTCCATACTTGTGTTCATGCAGATTTATATGATACCTTTAAAAGTTTTTGTTTTTAGAAAAAAGTACCAGACACCAACAAAGACAAGTAGCCCAGGTGATTCAATCTCTCAGAATACCTCTGTTGCAGTTTCCTCAGGACAAAATTCTTTTGCATCCAGAACAACTTCAAAGCTGCTAAGAAGGTCCAGCTTCATAGACTACTCCAGATAGATTTCAGATAAGTTCTAACTTTCCTATCACAGAGACTAAACAAAAATTAATACAATTAGCTCTCCCAGGACTTGACCACTATCCAAATTTTCTCAGGGTGCTCCAAAGATGCTGTTGCCCCCAGACAACAGAAAACAGTCTAGAAAACATATTACCCACATTCTCAAGAGGAAGGTGGTAGTTTTTGGTAATTCAGTAGATATAGATGTTTGTCATTATTAGGGGTTTGTTTACAAGTTGTTATTAGATATGATTTAAAAAGGCTAAACAAGGAAGATTAGATTCAGGGATCTCTTTCTGAAGGGAAAAGGGGGGGATATAATATAGAAATGATAGGATAAAAGGGTGGATTGTTGAGTCTACTTTTGAACAACCACTAGTCTCAAATATTAAACATTGGTGTGGATTTTTGTATGTTGATACAAATTTAAGGTAATTTTTGTTATACTCTTGTTTAAAGTATTGGTACCAATGTAGCTCATTTAAAGATGCAATGTATAATTAAGAAATACAGGTTAGTAGTTAGTCATCCATAAAGATGAAACTTGTCATTTTAGGTATGTTTTCAAGGTTAAACAGATATATATTTTAGATAGATAGGTGATCTTCAAACACTTCAGAGATCTACATAATATGGCATTTAAAAAGTTTTAATAGTATAAGACAGTGAGGCACATCTTCTTCTGACAGCTCTAATTTACTTACAAAAAGGATGATGGGTATCGAAGAACCTTCATATGTTTACTTTCATTGTGGCAAAGCTAGCTATTTGGGCAAGAAATTGCCTTTGCCTTGACTGCTGACAGTATATTGTCCAAACTGGGAAAGCAGGACACATAAGAAAGCAACTGCCAAACTTTGCCAAGACAAAGTAGGACAGTCATTCAAAAGTCCTGCTTCACAGAAAGTCTGTCAGATATTGTAGGCCTGTAGGCTAAAGACTGATTCCCCAATGTTGCAGGGGAATCTTGGGTAACTTTTCAGGCAGTCAACTGTTTCTCTCATTTCTATAGTTTTAGAAATTGCTCTGCACTTTCTGTTTACACAGTTAATATTAAATCTTTCTCAGGTCTCTGATGGAACTGAAGACAAGATAGTTATAGTTACAGCTTTCCTTGTTACTAAACTTAGAAAAGAAACTTACAAAAGAGGTGTAAAGTTAAAAAGGTTGAGAGACATAAATGTTTCTATGAGACATGTATATCTAAAAATGTTTTGAGGTCTAAAAAGATAGTTATGGGTTGGCAACACAAGTTATGATAGAAAGTAAATTAAATACAAGACTATGGACTCACTAAGATAGGCTCAGTAATGGAGTGTTGTAGGCCAGCCTGGTCTACATAGAAAAAGACCTTATCTCAACAACAACAACAAAATTTAATAAAATTTTCAAAGTGAAAAGAGTTTTCACTTTTAAATCTGTTTGAAGATTGCTTCTGTTATGGGGTAGGATAAGGGACCAAACATGAATTTTTGTAAGCAGATTGCCAGGTGTTTCAACCACCCATCCAGTAACTATCTCTTTCTACTCATCTAATATTCTGCCTTCATCATGAACTGAATCTCCCCATAATGTAAATCTATTATAGGACTTTGATTCTTTTTCAACAATCTATGTGTATTACTTCTGTGCCAATTAATTACTGAGCTATGAAGTCATATTTGATTACATATTTATCATATGTATTCAAACTTGTATGAATAGTTTTTACTTGGTTGGAAAAAGTCCCCTTTGTTGCTTCTGTTTTCTAGTTTGTTTTTTATTCATTTAGTTTTTGATGCTACAATAAATGTGCAAAATCTAATAACTGAATGCAATAAGAAGGTTTATATTTACAAATAACACTTGTCTCACTAATGTAGAGGGTCTTCATGCTCACAGACAGCACTAGGGAAACCAGAAATGTTAAACACACTTGCTTTTCTCCTCGGTGGAGGGGACTTATACCTGTTTCCTCCCAGAAAGCTGGGAATGGATGTGTTCAATAACCTGGATATCTTTGCTCTCTGTAGGGCCAGAATTAATCCAGATCCTCCAGATTATTGTGTTTCTCTCAGGCTCTTGAGCATTGCTTCTCAGTCAACAGAATCCATTCTTGTGAAGGAAGTCTCATGTACTTTGCAAAGGAGTTTTGACGGTGCTGTGCCTTAACCTTTATTGTCACCAGAAAACATTCCCCAAAGTCTTACTGTGCTTAGATATGTCAAAAATAAGCTGCTCAGGGTCAAACTCTAGAAGTCTGAACCAATACAAGCTAACTAAGTCTTGTTGAACCAAATTTTCTTCTTGCCTCACTGGGATCAATACTCT
>LOEQ01010438.1:11527-28007 GCA_001685075.1 Bramus lutescens | reverse complement strand
AGACATACACACAGACAGAATATTGTATACATAACAAATAAATAAATAAATAGATAAAGGAAGAAAGAAAGTGACTGCTAAACTTTGCCAAGACAAAGTAGAACAGTTCTCCAAAATTCCCACTTTATAAAAGAATCTTCCAGATATTCTAGGCCTGTAGGCTGAAGATTGAATGCCCCAATGTTGCAAAGGAACCTTGGGGGTGATTGTCCAGGCAGCCAGATGTCTCTGTCATTTCTAGTTTTGGAAGTAGCTTGTTCTGTACTTTGTTTATCCAGCTAATAGCTTACCTTTCTGGAGTCTTTGATTGAATTGAAGACTGGGTAAACAAAGTGCATGTTGTCACCAGCAGCAGACTGAAGAGTTCTTTCTAGAACTCTCTACTCAGATGAAGAAGGTATCCTTGGCTTAAAACACTGTAGACATGAATTTCAGGATGAGTACAAGTGAGGCATACTTGGGTTTATGAAAATGATCTGTGAGGTATTTTCATAAACGTGTTATTATAAAGAAAATGATTTGAATTTGATTAAGCATGGACATTAATAGAGAAAGTACAGTACTTACTCAAGTGTGGGTAAGGGGTTTTCAAAAGAAACCATTTAAGGCCAATAGATTTAAATACAATAAAATTTTGGTGGCTTCTGGAGCCACATTGTTCCAAGGGATGAAGTCCATGTGTTTTGGTATACTTATTCTTATCCAAGAAATTTCCTTTTGGGACATATGACCTTATAATTTCTGAGGTGCATTTTATAGGCTTCTAGATTGATAAGATCAGAAGGATCAAAGGGTCAAAGGAATCCTTATTGCAGTAGGTACACCTAAGTCACAAGGAAGTCAAGTTACACTCTGATGTTAAACATCATTTATAATCTTGTTTGTGAGATTCTCATAAAGTTGCAGGCTTGCAGATGAGAAAGGAATAAGGTTAAATTCAAAAGACACATGACTTTTGATTTAAGCATGGATCCTTGCTATTTTAACACGCATACCTGAAATAACCATAAAAAGAATACTGGGGCTGGAGCAATGACTGGGTGGATAATGACATTGCTGATGACCTGAACTGGATCCCTAGGACTCATTTAGTGGAAGATAAGAATCTACGCCTCTGCCCTCTTCTCCTGTGATGTGGCATCCGCACAGGTGCACACACACAAACACACCAATGTAATCTGAAAACAAAATATACTGAATACTTTTTATCGTAATTATATATTACATTGTATATTTGTACCATTTTGGGGGTAAGTTGTGTCCAAATTCTTCACTCTCAAATATGCAAGAGAGATATCACCCAGATTTCCAGCAGAGCAACTTCTCTTCCCTCCCTTGGTTTTCCCTATCATGCTTCAGACCCTTTTCCTTGGTGTCCTAGAGGCATGCAAAAAGCAAGAGTTTCCTGAGAAATGTGATCATTTGGCTAGTCTGGTTTTGACATGTTTCTTTGTTTTCTCTCTTTACCTAGATGAAAGGAACTCTGAATTAGAAGTCTAGGCTGTTACTCAAACCCAACCAAGGAAGGTTTGTGGTTGATTCCATCAGTCTGTGAGCATGAATGTCTTGTCCCTGGAAGAGGTGTTACACCTCTCTTTTATCTATCTGAAATAACATTGTGAAAAAAAGTGAACTGAAATTTCACAACTGTTTTCTTCTCTCTGTCTTCCTGCCAAATTCACTTTTCCCATGGTGTCATAAAGCACCTGAAAATGCCTTGTGTATAAATCCTCCAAGTTCTTATGTAAGGAACTCATTGTTTTCAAGGGAAAGGCGCTAAAACATACATTGATGAACACTAGTGAGAAGGCACACACATTGTGATGCCATGGAGGAGAACGTTATGTGACAGGGCATTAAACACCTGTACCAAGGGTTGTGGAGAGGGGTGTGTGGGAGTAGGATCTGGAAGGCATGCTCTTATCACGGGGTGTTGAAAGCTGAGGGACCATACCCATGGGAGCAAGAGACACTGTCAGTGCAAGGACACAAGTTGAGTGAAGCCCCACAATGGTTAATCTTAACTTAAATATCAACTTGATTACATTTATAATCACCATAGAAACAAACCCCTGGATACATTTGTGAGGGGTTTCTAGATTAAGTTAATTGCAGTGTGGCAGGAGAGCCAACTCCATCCCAAATCTGCCATTCTATGGGCTGGGGGCCCAGGCTGACTCTCTAAAAGGAGAAAGCAAGCCAAGCGCCAGCATTCATCTCTCTCTTTCTCTCTCTCTCTCTCTCTCCTGAATGTGATACAACGCAAGGTGATCAGCTTTCACATTCTTGCTGCCCACAAACTAACTTCAAATTCTAAGTGAAAGTAAGTCATGCCTTAAGTTGCATTTATCAGGCATTTTGCTACAATAAGAAAAGTAACTAAGGGAGGAGTAACAATGGCTTTCCATGTGGAAGGAAACAAATGACATTTTCCTGGATATTGAGAACCCTCCTGGAGCAGCTGCTAGCCCTTAGTACAGAATAAGATGTCTGGACTAGCAGGGCTTGAGAGGTATGGTGAAGTGGGGAGAAAAAAATCAGAATCAGGACATCCCAGCTAAGAGAATGGGACTCTCAGAAGGAGAATCTCAGTGCTTAGCGCCTCTCAGGAAAGCTAGTCTATCTCCTATTATTGTCATCACTGTCCCAGATAACTGTGTAGGAGCAGGATCTTTGTCTGGGTCTGTTTCAGTCTACCCATTCTCCATCCCCAGTGTCATAGTCCCTGGAAGGGACCTCAGTGTGTGCCCACATTCACACTATGCAGAGACACCACCCAAGATGTGGGCTGCCTGAGTCAATGTGGGAGGTGGAGGCACACAAGAACGAAAGAATTGGTCTTTAGTTCTTGTGATGTCTACTGTACAGCTTGTAGTTCCTCATGATCATACATTTGCATGAACATACATGTGCCTAGGGAAAAAGTGTTATAGTATTATATAAATTTCTGGTCACAAATATACTATGAAGATAGTTTTGAGCAGGAAAGCTCTGGCTTGCTCAGTGGTTGTGGCTCTTTACAAGTTGAGAACATCCCATCCCTTATTAATAATAAAAACAATATGGGAAGCCTGCACTTTATCCTACCTACCTTGTTGCTACTGGATAAACACCATGGCCAAAAGGGAACTTGGGGGAGGAAATAATTTATTTCACCTACAGCTCAC
This sequence comes from Bramus lutescens, assembly GCA_001685075.1. Classification (NCBI taxonomy): domain Eukaryota; kingdom Metazoa; phylum Chordata; class Mammalia; order Rodentia; family Cricetidae; genus Bramus; species Bramus lutescens. The sequence continues at coordinate 24,840 of LOEQ01010438.1, read as the reverse complement.
AGTCCATCATCAAGGGAAATCAGGGCAGGAACTGAAGTTGAAGACATGGAACAATGATGCTTGCTGGTTTGTCTTCATGGTTTGTTTAAGCTGCTTTCTTATACCACCTAGGACCATCTGCCCAGGGATGGCATCACACACAGTTGCCTAGACCCTCCCCACATCAATCCTTAATCAAGGAAATGTCCCACAGATGTGCCCATAGGCCAACCAGATAGAAGTATTTCATCAGTTGAGTTTCTTCTGCCCAGGTGATTGTAGTTTGTGTCTAAAAGGTTAGTGGCCTCAAGGTCTCAGGTAGACTGAGGAGGTCTGGACAGGAAAGGTGACTTGGCTGATCATACCCATAGAAACTTCCAATAAGGAGATCCACACATTCAACCCTCTGGCTTTTTCCCCAAAGTTCCCTTTTCCACCCTACAAAACTCAAGGCTCCATGACACATGTACAGTCTCCAATTCTGCAGCCCTGAAGTTATTTTTAAACTATTTTTAACTATTATTTTTATAATTATTTTTAACTTTTCTGCTTCTGGGTATAGACAGAAGTTTCTGTGTCTTCCCCCAACTCCCCGCCCCACACCCACATCCCTCCTCTGTCCCACAGCCATTCAGTCCCAAATAATGCATAGAGCACAGAGGCTTATATTAATTATAAACTGTTTGGCCTGTTGTTCAGGCTTATTACTAACTACCTCCTACGACTTAAGTAACCCATAATTCTTATCTATATTTAGCCATGTGACTTGGTACCTTTTCTCAGAAAGGCAATCTAATCTTGCTTCCTCTGCTTCTGGATGATGACTGCATCTCTGCCTTTCCTCTTCCCAGAATTCTCATAGTCTGGTTGTTCCACCTATACTTCCTGCCAGGCTACTGGCCAATCAGCATTTTATTAAACCAACATAAGCGTCAAATCTTTACAGTGTACAGAGCCTTATCGCACAGCATCTGGGGATGCTTGACTGCTTTTATTTCCACATTGCCTCCATCAATCCTCATGTAACAGCATCACTGATAAGACAAATAACAGCCCATGCCTGATGCATCAACAGTCTAAAAGAAAAGCATAGTCACATGTTAATATATGTTTGCTCACTTTCTCTAAAGACTTCACTCAGATGTTGTAGGCCCATATTTCATATAAGATATTTACAGCCAGCTTCTCTGGCCATACTTAGTTTCCAAGGGCAGCTGCAATCCTGCCAGACAAGCAAGCTGCAGCCACCTAACAAAGGCTCAGGATGTATTGCTCCTTCTCTTTTGTTAATATGAAGATCACCTGGGGAGGTGTGTGGATTCCAAGCTGGTGACTAAGTTGCAGGTGTATTCCTGCATCCTCGGAAAGAGAACATTAATGAGTTTCCACCTTGGTTTACCTGGGGGATAAAAGGTGTTTGAATAATAAACGCGGGTAGATCTTCAGGAATGAATGAGGCCTGAGATGCCCTTCCTATGTTGCTATGTGAACTGTGTCTCCTTATTTCCCATGCCTCTGTACCGGTCCAGTTAGGGAAAAGTAGTTTTTATGTTGGGGCTTTGGACCCCTACAAGATGCGAATGACTGTGAAATCTGTTTACAGTAAAACCCGAGGAATTTGTTGACACATTAGTTGGATTTGTTTCTCTTGAAGAATGGCTTCATTTCACTTTACATCTTAGTTCAGAACCAGCCCAGCAATTTATACTTTGTATTCCTCATTGTCTGTTTCTGCTATGTTACAGGACCAAGGTGAGTTCATTTATAGGGCCATACTCTCTTGTAGAAAGTAAGTAGTTCCCTTTATCATCTGGGAGATTCTTTGGTGTCTCTACATATATCTGCCTTGTTACTCTCCAGAAGGCTCCCGGAACTTTGATGTTCTGTCTGAGAAATCTTTAGAGGCAGAAGTGCTGCATTCCTCTCAGTTTCTTGATCTTAGAGCCTTTGGGCCATGCAAAAGAGAGGCCTCTATTTGTTCTGAGGGTATCCTACCCCCCATATCTCCTTGAGGCAAGTTGTCAACACTAGCTTTCAGGAATTCAGCTTTAATTTGTTCTCTAAGGAGAGTGAGGAAGAATGCTTTTTTGGGGGGAGTATTGACTTGCTTACTGTTAAATAGAGGGAAGAAATGAAGTTTTCAGGCAGAACTGGTCTGGGCATTCCTTATCCACCTGGGAGACGGAGGTCAGTCCAGGGGGAGTGCGGGGATGCTCCTCAGCTCCTCAGCATATCATTGGATGAGCCCTGACTGGCAGAGTGAGTACAAAGGGAGTGATGGTTCTCAAAGGCTTGGGTTGGAGGTTCTAGGCCCCAGTGCTTCATTAAGGAATAATGGAGTCACTTAAATAGTATGGGAAAGACTGGTGGCCAGTCAGAGAAACTATCTAAAACCTTAAGATCTTTAAAGTTAAGTTAGCTTTTTGTTAGAGTGACAAACAGTCAATCACATAAGTGGAAGAAAGGTTTGTTCTGCCTATAGTTTGAGAGCTTTCAGCCTATGGTTGCTTGGCCATGTTGCTTTGAGCCTGTAGTAGCTCAGGACATTGTGGTTAAAGAATGGAACAGAACAGACTGCTGGGCAGTCAGGAAGCAAAAAGAAAAAAAAAGAGCACAAGGGAGGCCCCCAACCCTCAAGAGCATACCCAACACGGGTCTTGTCTAATTGTCCAAATGCCAAAGTAGAAGGAAATTCCTTCAAGACAATAGTTAGGAACTTTACTTGAGTTTCTTGATGCAGGATGTCCTTGTATGCTAGACACTATGGGCCTGTAGGCTGAAGATAGATGCCCCAATGTTACAGAAGATCTTTGGATGACTGTCCAGGCAGCAAGATGTCTCTGTCAATTCTAGAACTTTGGATAATGCACTTCCTACTTACCTAGTTAGTATTATATCCTTCTGGAGTCTTTGAAGAGTTGAAGAAGACAGTTATAGTTATAATTTTTCTTAGTTATGATAAAAGATAAATTAAATATGAAACTTTAGACTCACAAAGATAAGATAGATAAAAAGTATTTTCCTTAATTTACCAAATATAGATGGACTAAGTATTGTAACTGTAACTCATGCTTGAAAACTGTTTTATATATGTAATTTTATTATGTTAAAGTTAAAGTTTTTCTTTTTAATTAGACAGAAAAGGGGATATGATATGATGTGGGATGTCCTTCTGTATATGTGTTGCTTTTATTGGTTAATGAATAAAGCTGCTTTGGCCTATGGCAGAGAAAATATAGCCAGGCTGGATGGGATATAGAGAGAGAGTAGGCAGAGTCAGGGAGATGCCATGTAGCTGCCAAAGGAGAAGGACAAGCCAGAACCTTACTGGTAGAACACAGCCTCATGGTGATACACAGATTAATAGAAATGGGTTAATTTAATATGTAAAAGCTACTTAATAAGAAGCCTTAGCTAATAGGCCAAACAGTGTTGTAATTAATATAGTTTTTGTGTGATTTTTCAGGTCTGGGCAGCCAGGAGATGAATGAGCAGTCTCCATTTACAGTTTCTAGTCTATAGAATCTGCAGACATAAGACTCAAAATTCAGCTCTTACCTGACTTATTAGCCTGCCAGGTTCTGCCAGTGCCCTACAGATCTTTGAATTGCCAGTTCTCATAATGACAAAACCCAGTTCCCTAAAAATCTCCCATCTTCTTGTGTTTGTATGTGTACATGTATGGTATGCATAGGAACTATATCCATGCCTTTCTCTAGCCTATTATTTCTGTTTCTTTGAAAACCTTCTTTATGCTCCTTAAAATTTCCAGGAGGGCTCGAGAAACCCATGCACACGGGAAGCGTAGGCATGAGACCATAAGGCAGAACAGAGTGGGTGCATTGGCAGCAACAAGGATGGAGTAGGTTCTTCTGAAAGGAGTGATGGCTACTCAACCCTCTGTAAGTGTTGCCCTGAGAGAGGGAGAATCTGATTTATCAGAAAATGTGGCATTGCATCAAATGAAGCCCAAACCTAATTACCATGGAAAATCGCTATAGGCAGTGAGTCCTAGTTGGGTTGCTGTTGCAGTGATAAGAACTATCACCAAAACCAGCTAGGCTTTATTACATCTTTTGACTCCCAGGCGGGGACATCAGGGCAGGAATTCAAGAGAAGAATCTAAAGTAAGGAAGGAAGCAAAGTTCCTGGACAAACATTGCTTCCTGGCTTGCCCCAAGGCATTGTTCAGCTACCTTTCTGGTACAACCCAGGGCCACCTGCCCAGGTGTGGCACCACCCACAGTGGGCTGGGTCCTCTCCCATCAATCATTAATCAAGAAAATGCCTTACAGGCCAGTCTGATGGAAACATTTTCTTAACTGAGAGTCTTCTTCTTGGATAGCTCTAATTTGTATCAAGTTGACAAACAAACCAACAGAAACAACAAAAAAACCAAAACAACAACAACAAAACAAAACCAACCAGGCAAACAGGTTTCACAGAGGACACAGGTCTTAAGCATTGCCCTGGAAGTCCAGTCTTCAGCAATGTGTAGGAAAAGCTGTTTTCATGGACACAGGACCTCTCTACACCCAAGGACCATCCTACAGAGAAAGGAAAGTATAGCTCAAGAGCCTGAATCTTTCTGAAAGGAAAAATAGTTTTAATCGTTCTTCCTCTGGTTCTTCAATAGGCCTTTGTTTTTATTTCATCACAATATATTTCTTTGTTTAAATCCTAAGGTGAAAGGGGAGATGGAGAAGTTTCCATTTTTCCTTGGCTTCATTTATGTCACCCTTTGAATCCTGTCAGGTCCATTTTTAGAAGCCGGGAACTGAAGAGTGCTTTATGAAGACAAGGTAACTTCCTGAACCTTCTACCCAGGCTATTTCTGTCTCTCTGCTTTCAAAGGGCTCACAAGCCAAAGCAAGAAGGAACAAATAACAAAGGTGAAAAGAAAGCCCTGCTATGTGGGAGGCAGGCTTGCACAGAACATGTGATTTAGGTGGCAGGAGGTATGGATGTGAATCGTGAAATTGTATAGCTTTCCTCCCACCCCTAGGAAAAGGGGTTCAATGAAACAGACCAGCCTGTCATTGCAAGTGGCATAACTACTGGTTAATTGTTGAACCACAGAGAGGGCAATGATTTTGACTTTTGTTTCCTTTCAAAAGCAGCTAATTTCTGAGGATATATTTTCCCCAGCTTCCCAGTGCATTCCATATTACAGAAAACTTGATGATACATGTAATTGAGCAAAAATATGTGTTATTATATAAGAGGATGAAAATGATTAAACTATCACTTGGGTGCCTCTCATTTCTGATCTATTATGCAAGATGTTATAGATACTGAGGTTTTCATTCTCTTAATAGTGAAAGCTATCCTTTGGCTGAAATGGTTTCAGGTAAATCATTTGGATTAAGAACTCAGCACCAAAATGATAATGCCCTAATTCTGGAAGCTTTCTCTGGAGGATGCTGAGCACCAGATGGTACTAGGAGCACCAATGAGAGAATATAATTTCTAATAGGGCAAGTGTGGTACTGTGGCAGATGCCCTGAGCTGCAGGGCCACCCTGAATGCAGTCGGAGACTCTGGGAGGTGGCTGTCCTCTGCCAGGGTTCTTTCATGATGCTACTCCATTTTCTCTCCTATACAGTTGTGGAATGAAATAGATCCATGGTTCTCACTCTGCCTGGAAATTCCTAGGGAAATTTAAAGCACACATTGATATTTGAAGCTCAATACCAGAATTCTTATGTAACATGTTGGGGCTGTGGCTTAAAAGTCAGGGTCAGTTCTAACCTGTGGCCAAGGCGGAGGGTCACTACTTTCTTAGAGAACTGAATAACTCATGGACTACAGAAAGCCAGAGCTTGAAGAGGTGACCTTATTGATAAGGCAGGTGACATTCAGAGACAAACCACACCCCACATCAATGACAGAATTGTGACCAGAACCCATCCTGATCCTTGTTCTACTGTTGCTTAGTGTTTGTTGCTATTAGTTTTGTTTTGGATGGTTCTCTACCACGCAGACTTCAGTTGACTGACTAGGGAGAAATTAAGAGACTTGAAACGGTTTGCGAGAGTTGTCCAAATATTATAGAAATAGCTTTCTACTTCCCTACTTCCTTTATATAGAACCAGCCATAACGCCACCATCCAAACTGCTGTGGGCAGTTAAATATATAGATTTACACTGAGCTAGTTCTCCCAACTCACCTGCTCTAAGTTTTATGTCTGAAGATACAGTGCTTACCAACATAGGTGGGCGTCCATGAAGACTTGTTGAAAACCTTTGTAAGAGCCCTGACCTTTGGGGGTTTCTTTGTCGTCAGTCCACATACCACCATGGCATGGCCTTTACCAGGACGAAGCCAGAGTCAGTCACCAGGCAACAAGTGGGAAGGAGCATCTATGAGGGTAGAGGACCTCTGCAGCTGCTTTGAGCTTGAAGATGCGTGGGATGGGAGCTGCCTCCAGTCACTATCCAATGCATACAGAGGATAAGGTACTACCACGGCGGACTTCCCTTGCTTGCCCAGCATCTCTTCAGAAGTCAGCCATTCTCACTCCAGATTGTATTCATGCAGGCATTTCTACACTAGACTTAGGGCTGGAAATGGTTGTTGGCTGCATCCCAGAATTAAATGATAGGCCCATATTACTGAGAAGGTTGCATGATTGGAGTGCTAGACTTGGAGAAATAAAGCTATAACCTGGCACAAAGTGTCCCTTCCGTGTGTGCTAGCTCCTGCAGTGCCAGAAATGGCTAGCAAGGATTCTGGTGGAAGAGTTAAGCCCAAAAGTCCTACCTACCTGCGAATCCTGCTTGCTTCACAGTGAAAGTTCCAAGCAGAATGTCCCAGTCAGTGCAACTGTGGCTCAAGTAATTTTGGCAGAACCACCCTGCTGATTTGACCAAAGGCCAGCTCTGCAAGGGGAAAGTCATACCTAGTATGGGGAATTTAGGCAAAAACCTGTGAGTACAGAAATCACAAGCTCCAATGGAGAAGCAGTCACTATTGACTGGCCAGCTGATACACCAGGTAACCTGCTTGCCCACATTGGTGTTCACAATCAAACGTTCATATTGCGGTCCATGCTCACTCAGGTTTTTTCCATTTTCTGTTTTTCACCCATTTCCCCATTGCGTTTTGAGTAGGAGCAATGCCTCCAAGACTTGCCAGTAGTCACGTTCCAGAAGACAAAGTTATAATAAAAGGATTCAAGGGTTCAGTACATCTTTTGAAATGCAGCAATCAGATTTTGTCAGCCACTCCAAGGCTTAGGAACCCTTGCAGGAGGGAGCAGTGATGGTGGTGATGGAAACACTGTGAGTCAGGGGAAGAGGTGAAATTGTTGTTCATCCACTGAGCCAAGCAACAGCCATCTTGAGGTGTCTGTCTGTGCTTGCTTGTGAATGCTCATTGCGGATGTGCTTGTTGACAGTGGGGTAGGGAAGTGTCATGAGATCCTCACCTGGATGTGCAGCCCCCCCAACCTGTTCTATGAGACTTTGCCTTAATTGTACAGCTGGGGAAATGCTAGAGTAAATAAGCTGGGGAAGACTGGAGGAGGGGTATGCTCCATGCACACGACTCTGGGAAAGGCCCTCATCCCTGCTGGGTAAAGACTTTCCAGGTGTGGCCTTTTCCCTGTTAGGTAGCCCCACCACCTATGCTTTGTAAGGTAGTCCAATAGACTCATTGGCTCCCTAAGGTTCTCAACCTTAGTTCCTAATGCTGCGACCCTTTAATATAGTTCCTCATGTTCTGGTGACCCTAGTCAAAAAGTTATTTTTGTCGCTACTTCATAACTGTAATCCTTCTGCTGTAATGAATTGTAATATGAATATTTTGGATTGTCAAAGGGGTCATGACCCATAGGTTGAGAACCACTGTCCCAGAATGACTTTTGGTGGAATCCTACCTTTGTTTCTTGTTGGGTCCTTAGGAAGATTGGTAGATGTTGTTCACATCTCCCCCTAGGAAGGAATGTTATCAACAAGGCCCTAGGAATTCCTGGTAGTGGAAGAAGAGGCTTCATTCTGTGGAATGATCCAGAACTCTACTATCCAGAGGTTAGAGATGAATTAAAAGAGGCACATTACTGTCTGGTACCATGAGAGCCACTGGATCAAGCCTTATCTGAAGTTTCCTGGATGATTCTGAAGACTCTGGGTTTCCCGGTTGCATGACACATAATCAATCTTCAGTCCCCACTTTTCCCCTTTGGCTGGTTTGAGTTAGATGGTTTTGCCCACCAACAGACTCCCAGGACTTGGAGCTTTGTCTTAGCCAATGTGGTGCTTGGGAAATGTTGCCGTTCAAAATATCCAGACATATTGAGGTTCACTGCAGACAACTCTAACATGAGTGCTGGTAAATTGGATAAATTGGCTGTATTGCCAGACCTTTTAAGGGCAAGGCCATTTCAGGAGCCAGGAGAGAAATTCCTGGTTGTTGTTATGTAGATTAATATGGTTTCCAGGGACAGTACCTTATTGAGATCCCATTAACCAATAACCTCACCCAGCTTCCTTCTGCTCAGTACAGTTAATTTGACACTTGTCTGAATGCTGCACAGAGTCAGATTTGTTTCTGATTTTAGCAGGCATAGATTTGGAAGGTAGCTTAATATGTGCTTGTGACTTCGCTAGTTTTTCCTTTTGTGCATAATTCTATATTGCAAAAATGGTCTGTAGTTATGGGTTGTGTCAGTGCTGAGATTAGTGAAAAGGCAAACGTGGCCCACGCTTAGGACACTAGAAAACATGAAAAATATTTTAAAACATTTCTGATGCCTTCACAAACATCAACTCATTAACGTTTTTATCATATCAGAACTCTGTTGTCTTTTTTTATATGGTACCCCCATGAGAGACTGGTTCCAGTCTTATCACAACCCAGGAAACCAAAATCTGAGCTGTTCAAATCCCTTAGATTAAAAACGGTGATAGAACGGCACCGTGTTTGTGTGTAACCGACAGAGGTCTTCCTGAACACTGGCCTTGGCTGGCCTGGCCTGGAACTCACTATGTAAATTAAAGAGAGCTAGGGCTTGGAGTATTCGTTCTACCCCTGCCTCCCTAGTGCTGTGATGATAGTAGACACTACCACATCTGGCCTAACTGATGCACTTCAACAACAGCAATAACTTTGCTCTAGGGATGCTTAAATGCAGAGACAGAACACAAGGAGAGCTACCGGGAGAACCTCTTGCTTTCTCATTTGTGATTTAGAATCGTTCTGATTCCTTATTATGAGCCAGCCGGGAATGAGAACTCTATCATCATTATGTAGCCTCTAAAGAGTCTAAATGCCAAGTAGCATAAAAGCAAGAACTGGGGAAGAAAAACATACAGTAGACTGGAAAACAAAGCCCAAACAAAAGGGAACAAAGGTTCTTTAAGCATCAGGGTAGAGAACATTCTGGAAGTGTGCGAAAGGTTTATATTGCTTCATGCAGAAAGGGGAGTCTTAATTCCTTTGTAAACATTTTGAGATTTCAAGAAGTCCTTGGCTCCCTCATTTATGGAAAACACCCAATTGCTTCACGAACTGGCCCGCAAGTGCACCTCGGTAAATTATGTATGTGGCGTGTTGCTGTGGCTGCAGGTTCCTATAGAGCCCCAGCTGTGTAAACAAAGGCCATTAACCTATTGGCTAGCTTTAGCAGACACTTCAGACTGTTTAAATCCACTGACATTTTGAAAGATTGTGTCCCTAGATTCTCTACAGATCAACTATTGAATGTGACAGGGCTATTTCTAAATAGCTATGAAAACAATGTGTGTGTTCTGAGAATGGCCATGGAAGGCACAGACCCCAGTGTTTTATTTCCTCTCAGAAGCATGGAGAAAAGACGCAGAAGGCCTAAGAATAGGAGCTAGGATGGCTCAGGAGACAGGTGGGGTCCAGTCTTCCAGGTAGTGATGAAAGCTCTTATATTTTTTCCAGTGAGAGATGTGGCTAGCAGTAGTAAATAATTTATTTGCTAACTATGAAATAGTTTTCCCTCCCCTCCTGTGTTCTTTCATAGATAAGCTTTTCGGTGGGTGTCTTTGGTTGGCCTGTCTCTACTCTGAGCTGTTGTTTACTAGTGGATCCAGGAAGCATCACTGAAGACCACAGACAATGAGACAAAGGAGGAAGAGGCCTGTGACTCAGGGAGGACCATCCCAGTAGTCACCTGGGTCAGACTTTGAGGAACCTTTGAGTAAACAGGCATTTATCCCATTATCTACCGTTCTTCTCGCCAGTGCAGATGTGCTTCAGGGGCTTTGAACCCTGGAGAATTTCCCAGGCTGAGAAGGAGAGAGGCCAGGGGGATCACCTAAAAAGCTGTCAGCTGGCGAAGAAGGACTCTGATTTGTTCAGGTGAAGAATGTACGGGGATATGCAGGTGGGGAATCAAGAGTGTGGGTTTCCTAAAATGGCCATCTTTATATAGCTGAAAATGTAGTTTTCTTGTCACATTATTATATCCCTTCAGCAGTAAGAGTGTCTATTGGATACATTTTTTTTTCCAGAAGAGGACTTTAGTGATTGGATCGGAGTCAGGTTTTTCAGCTGCACATCCCAATAATATTGCTATGATATATGATTCATGCAACAAAAATCATAGTTAAATTTCCACAGAACCTCTGAGACATAAAATATTATAAAGTCATTGTAAACCATACTTTAGGGATTTTTCGAAACTCAAGAAAACTCTACGTAAAATGTTAAGGGAAAAACATCAAATTTTAAACTACAGTTGCAATTATATGAGAAAATATTTTGCAGAGAAGAAAAAGATTGAGAAGAAGTATACCAAGGGGGATGATATTGCTTACTGTAGAAGGGGAGGCTGTACAATGGATAACTTTTTATACTTTTCATTTAAGTGTTCTATATTAAACATGTGTGTCTTTTTAAAAGTCTATTGAGTAAGTGCGTGTGTGTGGGTTTCTCTCTATGGTCAGATTGAGTGGGAAGCTTGAAGAATGAGCTTTGAGTTCACAGATATGCACTCGCCCATGTGTGCATACGAAGAACAGCTTCCCTGCCAACAGACACTCTTGTGCTTGTGGATTTGAACACAGGAGGCCAGCTATCACTCATTGCTATCCTTGCTTCTGGTTCCCCCGGGCAAACTTGCGATGTCTGTGCTCAATTCAAAATTAGCTCCTGGGCCTGCTTCTGAGAAAACTCGCTAGATCACCAGGGCAGATAGCAGAACTGAATCTGCCCATCAAGACACCTGCAGAGATCTTAGGGAGGCCATGGCTCACTCCTTGGTTTGGAGGAGACTGCTAGGAAGTAGTCCCTGGAGGAGGTAGTCCATGTGTCCTTTGAGGCCAAGCTGAGGGCTTCATTCTGATCACTGTAACTTCAGCTTCTGTCTTAAGTCAGCAGTCACACAGGCTAGGGTAGCCAGAGGACAGGGCATTCTTATCCCCATCTAAGACTCAGGACAGGGCAGGGAACACTAGGAGAGATAAGACAAAAGGATATTTCGTCCCACTGCATACCTGAAATCCCAGCATTGAAGCAGGAGGATCAGGATTTCCAGGTCATGGAAACTTTGAGACAACCTTAGCTACCTGAGATCTCGTCTCAAACAAACAAACAAAAGAAACAACAAATAAAAAACAAAAAGATAATATCCTTGTGAAGAACATACTCAGAAGGAAGGTAATAGAAGCTACTGGGGAGGACTGGCACCACAGAAGGAAGACTGGGAGAGCAGCCTCTCTCACAGATAAAACACAGACACACACAGCAGGGGTTTGGGCTGGAGGGAACGAGCACTCAACAAAAGTCTCAGTGATTTTGAGTGGTTGAGAAAGATTTTTTTTTTTTAAAGAAAAGGCAATGCTCTGAGTAATGAGTCACATTCAAAATCATGAAACCCACCTACCTTAGTAGTGTGTGTAGCATCCTGGGTCATGGACAATGCAAACAACCACAGCTCTGATCATGGCTCTGCCTCAGATTCCCTGTGTGTCATTACTGAAACATCACTTGGAAAATTCTTGGTCCATAAAATGTGAGCACTCACAGCTACCTGCCATTGTAGGAATGTTATGTGCAACTGATGGGAACATCATGGGTTAACATGGTTGATGATCCCAAACACTTCGAACTGAGACAAATACACAGACAGGGGCCGGCGGATTCTTATACTATAAAATAATAGTGACAGAAAGCTCACAGAAAGTATGCCTCAAATGGTGTTCATTTGGCACCAGCAAGTCAATTCAAAAGGACCCTTTCTGGAGTCTGATAGATACAAGCTGAACATAGAGAGGATGGTCGATTGAGAAGCAATGACTCAGTTCCTCAAGTGGAGCTCAGCACTAAGCTAACCATCAGCAGAGTTCAGAATAGTGTTAGGAAGAGCACTGTTTGGGCGAATATATGGCTCACAAGCCTTAACTAGAAAAAGAGTCTCAGTTATCATATCTGACAAAATGTTGAGGTAGCCAGGTTCAAGATCTTGAACTCCTGATCTTCCTTGAACTCCTGATCTTCCTGCTTGTGTCTCCCAAGTGCTGGGATTACAAGTGTGGACCTTATTCAGCTGGATTTGTAACAAAGCTGATAGAGCCCACAGGAAGGACCCTGAGAGGCTCACATTCCCAAAGATCTGACTCATCACTGCATCTAATTCATCAAGATTTTGTACATAAGATACTGTATACATTTGCCTGTTCTGTTCACGTAATTCATTCAGTCAAGGAGGGAGTGGTGTGCCAAAAGCAAACAAATTACTAAACAAGGAATAGCCCTGGCTCAATCTGCAGAGAGAACACACTTTCTTTTTTATGTTGGATTCCCTGACAGTTAACTTGGGCCACCCTTGATCACATTACCCAACTCTGTCTCTCTCTCTCTCTCCTCCCCTGCCCCCTCCCGTGTCTTTCTCTTCCAGCTTTCCAACCCTTTGGGGCTGGGTCAGCTTTGCTTAAGGAACTGGAAAAGGTCAGGTTTGACTTGATTGGTTGTAGACATCAGGAGGGGCTATGTCATGGTGGTTTTTATACAGCAGTGCGCCATTTGACAACAGAATGAAAACCATGTCAAGAAACTGTATAACAAGTGTGGGAGAGACAAAACAATAAACAAACAATAAAAATGAGGCCACAGGGATACAGTAATAGGATTTCCATGAGGTGATATTGGCAGCCCTTGTGGCAATACTGACCCACTAAATATGAGACTGAAAAACAAACCTGGTTTGCATTTTAGCCAACCATGCAAAATTCTGGGAGTCTCCCTCAGGGAGGTTTTCGCAAGCCCTGGGATTCAGCCTAGAAGCCAGCACCCTTATACCTAGCTTGTAGACTCTCCCTGCAGGATCTCCCACACCCCGACTATATTGTCTCTGCTGGCTCTC
>LOEQ01010437.1:36818-52617 GCA_001685075.1 Bramus lutescens | reverse complement strand
GATTTACTCATTTCTTCAAACTTTTTGTTATTCTTCTCATCCATTTCTTTTAGGAAGTTTTTCACATCCTGTTTAAGGGACTCTATCGGTTTCATAATGTCTATTGTTTCTACTTCTTCTGGATTAAGGTGTTCAACTCTTCCTGTTGTATGTTCGCTGAGTTCTGGTGTTATCATGTTTTTTTCTGATTGTTGAAGGAATTCTTGCATTGGTGCCTGCCCATCTCTTTCTTCAAATGCTCTCCTATGGATCTTTTAGTACAGGATCAGGGCCCCTTGCTGGCCAGGGACCTTGCAGACAAAAGGTCTTGCTTGCTGCCTGCAGGCTTAGTGAAACAAGGAACTCCTGCTTGGTTGCAATCACTACCCTGTCCCTGCCCCAAAACAGGCTGAGCTGGGGGTCTTATGGCCCTGAATAATGGAAGGGGTGCCTTGGTGCAAGCTAGGATGATATAGGAAGAGAGAGGCAGTAGCTGTGTAGAGTAGCCCCTGCAGAATAACCAGAAAGATTAGGCGGTTGAGGAATGTCTGTGCCCCTTTTCCGGGGCTTCTGAGGCCTGTCAGGAACACACTCACCCCTCCGATGGATCTTCTGGTACAGGATCAGGGCCCCTTCATAGCCAGGGACCTCACGAACAAAAGCTATAATTTTATTCTTATATGTAGCTCTTTATCCTGGGATTTTAAAAAATAACTTTCTCATTTCACTATTCTGTGTGATTACTTCTGTTGAACTAGAGTGACTGGGGTCACTTTTTTATTTCATTTAAAGATTAAAATGTATTGGTTGTCAAATGATATGAAAGCAGAAAGCAAACCAGCATCCATCACCAATTCATTTTCTCTCCTAACCACAAGCTGCAGTATTTTCAAGTGGTGTGATGGCCTCATTGTTGTGACTTCAGTCTCCTCCCTGCCCCTGTTCTATGCCTGCATGTGAACTTATAACTGTATCAATTACTGCTCACTGTATGTCCTTGTCTGCTCATTCCTGACTTTCATAGTCATGTGACCCTCATGCAATACAGAGAAGATCTCGACATCTGCTGAGGCCCTCTCAGAACTCAAGAACTTGTGGGGAAGACTCACAGGCACGGCCCTGTCTCCTCAATGAAAACTGCTTCCAGTTCCAGTACAACCTCACGGGTATGGTGAAAATCCAACATGTATTCCCTGAACATTAACTAACCCTTGTGTGTTCATCCCATGCTGGCACTGGGGAGAAAGAGGACAATGTATGTGTGGGACATGAAAGGCTGAGGACTTAGTTCCAATTGTCCTTCCTGAAAGCAAACATCCATTCATGGCATTTGAATACATCAAATCCACCCATAATTTCTGAAGAACAGCTTGGCTTTAACAGATACCACAGTAGAGTCTGGTTTTTCTCACGCCTTTCATTATTTTGGTAACTTGCATCTATGATATATTTTTTCCATAGGCAATAAAAAAATAGGAAGGCCTAACCAGTCATGGACATTAGAGAGGCAACAATAATCACAATAAATGAATTATTCAGCCTCTTTGGTTGTCTGAACATGCAGGACAGTGCCCAAAACAAGAGAGTTGCTACTACAGTCATCTGCTACCTACCATTCCCCCAGCAAGGGATATGCAAAAATGCCACCAATTGTAGGACCATGTTCAGTCTAAGCAGTCAATATTTAGGAACACACCACCTTATGCCTGCAGAGGCAAAGCTGTAGCCTTTGCCAAAAACTCTGTTCCATACACCTTGGAATCACTGAGGTTCCTCGGGATGAAGACCTTGTAAATTCTATGTAGGTGTCTAGTTCTTTCATGGGTGAATGACAGAATACTAGATTCATCCTTTTCCATCGGGTCTTTGGTTTTGATAGCAGTTTTTCAGAAATACAATGGAATTTTGCTTTATTGGAAAAACATATTTTTAAGACTTTAAAAATTTTTAATTTTTAAGATTTTATTTTTCTTTAGCCATATGTTTGTTATTAAGCTCTTAGATATAGAAAAAATGGAGAGGTTTTTATTAACATGGTCAAGGATCTTTCACACCCACATCTATAAGAAAAGTTTTCTTTCTTCACTGTTTTAAGTCAAATTAAGTACAGAGGGAGGGGCCAAGGGGGCCAGAACCACCTCACATGGCCATAGTCCTGTATTGTAAATACCACTAGCCAGCCCTATGACACTTACTTGCTCACAGGATGTCTGCAGACAAGTTCCCTAGAGTCTTTCACAAAGATGCTAATCCCACTTCTTAGTTCCCCTCCTTCTTGATCCAATCACCATCAAAAGATTCCACTCCCTAATTCTACCACCTTGGAAGGATTTTGGCATATGGGCCATAGAGTTGTTGCCATGGCTTAGTTGTTTCCTCTCTCAATTATACTCAATAAACCATTTTCTTAAACTGGTCTTTTGTTTTATTCTTCTGGTTAGTGTCTCTCCTATCCTACCAAATAGTTGGTATAACCTTTGGGGTTTTCATTTTATTTTGTTTTATCCCAAACATACACACACACGCACACACACACAAACACACACACATTCTAGGAAATTGATTCAGTACATTTATTTTATTTTTGTTCATTTGTGTGTTTTTCCTCTGACACAATTGTTGGACAAGGCTTTCCAAAGCTACTTGGGAAGGTTGTAGAATTGTTTGTGGGCTTCCCTCCAGCCTACACAGATGATCAGAGCTTGGCTGTGCTTGGCTCACAAGTCTAGACCTTCGAAACTCAGTGTTTGTGATCCTCTTCCCATAGAGTGGAGTACATGCCAGCTGAGTGAAAATGCTTCCTGTGGCCAGGGTGTGAGGACTCGCCTGCTGAGCTGTGTGCGCAGTGATGGCAAGCCGGCTGGCATGGACCACTGCGAGCAGGTAACGTGTGTGATGCAATCTCTTAGCTTTAGTCCTCAGCCTTCACAAAACCTAATAGATATTACAGACACTGACTGAAGAGGTGTTTTGAAGCAGTTGTATGGCACTGGTTTGGACTTACTCAAAATAGGGGAGAAACATCATTTTGCACTGAAGAAATGGGACCGACTAAGAAACAAAGTCATTGCTTCCAAGAACTTAAAACAGACTTGTTTTCCAACAAACTATTGGTGTTAGTGACTTTGCTACTGTGGTGTGAACGCTTACATTGGGTGATTCATTTGTGTGTGTGATGAACATGTCCTCATCAAACAAGATGGATGCTGACCTGGGATGTAGAACACACTGACAGCTTTCTCAACAAATAATTTCCAGATAAACAGTACAGCTGTCTTTTTTCTTCCCAATCTATGCAAAATACCTCCATGTCAATTTTCAAATTAGGAGGTTTTGAAGTTATCTAATTTTATGGAATTTAGAAGAAAGCTACAGTTGAACCCATTCCAAAGAAGCTGGCTTTTCCTTCCCAGATGTAAATTCAGCACTAGAGGGCCAGCTCAACAGAAAAGGGAAATACTGACATACTGCAGGCATCGCAGAAACCATCTTCAGGATTGAAAATAGGATGCTAGCAATCACAGGTGGCTGCAAAAAATGTCTATAACACATTAACAGGCAAACAAAGATCTGTTTCAGTTGTTGTGGTGTGAAGGAAGTAAATTAAAATAAAGACTTCCTCACCACTGCTATCCCAACCCTAAGTATTGTCATAATATGCTCCCTAACCAGATATGCTGATGTCATCCAGGATGCTGACTATGGACCAGTCTGTCCCCAGCCAGTAGGATTCTAAAAATGGCTCACATCCAATAGATGACTCTTGACCAACTGTCACTGCTTTATTTAAATTCTTAATTTAGTTTATTCTGTCTGTAAAACACTGACTGCCTTGGGAAAGGAGTCACCTATCTACAACTCTTCTGAATAACTCAGAGCTGTCCCCACGAAGTCAGCATTCCTTCCCGATGCATGGACGAGAAATAGCATAGGGGTGCTTCAGCTGACAAGAGCACAGTGTTGGAGTGTAGCGCTCCAGCTGAGTAGGTGGCTTTATTTGTGTTCCTCTTTGTTTATGAACTGTGTTACCTATTAGTTCTGACATGCCTATGTATGCAAAAAAAATTTTTTCTTTTGATGTAAAGAGAGATATAAATTATTCATTAATAAAAGTCAGTTTCCTCATTTTCTAAATGGTGTATACTAAACATATATTTAATGACTATTTATTTTAAAAAGTCCTAAATTATTAATCTACTGTTTCACACCAATAATCACAGATCCTTTAAGGTGTTTTCTGTGCCACCCACACAAGGATTCATTATGTTGTGATAACTAATTTTAGCTTTGGGTAGATGTACTGATAATATTTAAAATGTGTTGGGTGCCAAGGCTTTCCTAATTAAACATACACCCAGCATGTGAGTCATACAGCATAGACTTAAGTATTCACTGTCTGATTCTTGGGTAATTTATTTTCTTACTGAAAAGTCTCCTACCTTGGTCCTAAAAAAAGTACACATTCTGTCTACACACAAATTTCAGAGAAGAAAGTAAACTGTCTAGTGAATTTGTCTCCAGATTAGAGCTGTAATTACATTGTCCTGCTGATCATCTGGGGATTCAGACGAATTGCTTATTTTATCTTTGTTCACATTCTGTGCACCACCAGCCTTGTTAATAATTTTGATCTCTCTGTGTACTGTCAAGATGTCTGGGTGGAATGATTATATGTCTTTCTGCTTTCTTGTGACTGAGCAACACAGACAATCTCTGTGCCATGTGACCCCATACTTTCCCCACAACTGAGTGTCAAGTGTCTGCAAGAATTCAGAGTTTATAATAAGAAACTTTGACTAACCAATGTCACCAGTGAAATAGCAACAGTCATTTCTGGGCCTACCAATTTCTAGAACAATGGACGTTTGTTCTCCCACCACAGCACTGTAGAGAGGCTATTTATTACAGAATAAAGGGCACTCTTGACCATAAAAGAATAGTGGTCTGGTTTGGTATTGAGGGTGTATCTCATTGCATCCGCAGCGGAATCTGGAAAAGCCCCAGAAGATGAGTATCCCCTGTCTGGTGGAATGTGTCGTCAACTGCCAGCTCTCGGAATGGGCGACATGGACTGCGTGTTCACAGACCTGTGGCCAAGGAGGTATTCAGTTTCCCCCTGTTTGGTTCCATTACTAACAGTAGCTTGATAACTGGCAGAAAAACATAGTGAACAGTTGAAGCTGACCCAAGGCTGACCCAGAGAACAGATCTCTAAGCTGCCCAGCAGGCTCAGCAGGTAGAAGAAATGGCTTGTAACAGTGGCCAGTCACAAAAGAGCTGGCTAACCTATGGTCAGTATCCTGTCAGAAGATCCCAAACTCTGCCAGTTGAAAACGTGTGGCCATGGTGAGTTTGGGGCTATGTATTGTGTCAGTATAGCTAGACACAGTGACTAGAGACTTGTTTCTGTCTGTGTACAGAAAGGACTTGTTTCTGCTTCAAGAGTTAATCAATCACATAGGTTGACAGCGACCATAGAGTGTTAACAGCACCATTTCCTGGAATGGTGACATCATTGTGGCTGTTCTTATGAGCCACACTGGAAGTGGTATACCTCTCTTCCTTGTGTGTTCTATGAGAGGAAATTTAGTCTATGTTCCCAACTCAAAGCAAGAAGGTTAGGGAATGAAGTTCCAGGTGGACACCTGCTTCTCAGTGTTTCCCATGATAATGTAGAGGAGTGTTGTCAGTGGATAGTTACTCTTTGAAGTCTCAAGATTTTAAGTATGAATACACATTGGCAAGGGATGTATATGCCAGATAATTCTAGTAAGCTAGGCAAATAGAGAAAGCTCACATGCAGCCAGTAGGCTAGAGCAAGAGTCTTAACATTTGTCTGTGTCAGGAGATCTTGTCTATTTCCCCTTCCCAGGGAGATCTATGCATGTTTCTCTTAGGGTTCACCTTGTTACTTAGCTTCTCTAGGGTCATGGACTGTAGGCTCCTTATCCTTGGCTTTACAGCTGCTATCCACTAACAAGAGAGAACATACCATGCTTATCTTTCTGGTTCTGGATTACCTCACTCAGGATGGTTTTCTCTAGTTCCATCCATTTGCATGCGAATTTCAAGTAGTCATTGTTTTTTTTTTTTTACCACTGAATAGTACTCCATTGTGTAAATGTACCACATTTTCTTTATTCATTCTTCCATCGAGGGGCATCTAGGTTGTTTCAAGGTTCTGGTTATTATAAAAATGCTGCTATGAACTTAGTTGAAAAAAATGTCCTTGTAGTATGATTTAGCATCCTTTGGGTATTTGCCAAAGAGTGTCATTGCTGGATCCTGAGGTAGGTTGATTCCCAATTTTCTGAGAAATCATCATACTGGTTTCCAGAGTGGTTGTACAAGTTTGCTATCCACCAGCAATGGAGGAGTGTTCCCCTTACTCCACATCCTCTCCAGCATAATTTATCACTGATATTTTTTATCTTAGCCATTCTGACTGATATAAGATGATATCTCATATTTATTTTGATTTGCGTTTTCCTCTTGGCTAAAGATGTTAAACATGTCTTTTGGCCATGTGTGATTCTTCTGTTTAGAATTCTCTGTTTAGTTCTGTACCCCATTTTTAAATTGGATTATTTGGAATTTTGATGTCTAAGTTCTTGAGTTCTTTATATATTTTGGAGGTTAGTCCTCTGCCTGATGCGGAGTTGGTGATGATCTTTTCCCATTCAGTAGGCTGCCTTTTTGTCTTATTGACTGTCTTTTGCTTTACACAAGTTTCTCAGTTTCAGCAGGTCCCATTTATTTATTGTTGCTTTCAGTGTCTGTGCTGCTGGTGTTATATTTAGGAAGTGGTCTGAATGTGGGTGACAGTTATATATGGCTGGGGCAGACTACAGGGCCGCTAGCAGTGGCACCAGGAGTTATCTCTGCTGCTTGTATTGGCTTTTTGGAACCGATTCTCTTTGGATGGGTACCTTGCTCAGCCTGGATATAGTGGGAAGGGCCTTGGTCCTTCTTCAGAGCAATGTGCCTTGCCCTCTCTGGGGAGTGGATGGAGGTGGGGTTAGAGAGGGAAGCTGGAGAGGCTGGGAGGAGGGGAGGGAGTGGGAACTGGGATTGGTATGCAAAATGAAAAAAGATAGTTTGTTTTCTTTTTTAAAAAAATAAAATGAGGAAAAAAGAAACATTAAAGAAAAAACATTTGTCTGTGGGCAAAAGTGTCATGAAAGAAAAACATGCAGCAAACGTAAGATAAACTAGAGTCCTGAAGCATTACAGTTTATCAGCTAATGCATGTCAGGAACTTGGAAAAAAACCTGGGAAGAGATCTTGATATCATGGTTAGTCACCAAACAGAGGAGAAGGAAGGAATCAAGTTGGAGGAATCATGGGATCCGGTAGAAGAAGATATTAAGATCTGAACCTTACTGCTTACCAGCAATACTCGGAAACCATTTTCTGGAACTCCTGAAACTGGACTCCGGTGTGAGCTCCCTTCTGATCTGTGTAAATGGGGAGAGTGGAGCTTATTCACTCTTAGGCCTGGCTCCATGGGGAGCTAGGCAGAGTCAGCATGTAACAGGAGCTGAGAACTGAATTTTAAGATTCCAGAGAAAACAGAGAAGAAAATAGCAACCAGGATGTGCACTGGGAAAATATAACGAAGGACAGTGACTATTTTACAAAGAGCCTCACTCACAATGAAAGTGTGGGAATCCCAGATGATGATGATGATAATCAGATTCTGATAACAATAGCAATAATAATGTACTACCTTCTGCACAAAGGTAAACAAAAGCCCCAAGAAACAAAATATTATATTTTAGGACCAGGATATTTTGATTGTTTTGCACATTTCCCAAACCATGCCTGAGAGCGACTTCCGTGAGGGAGCACTTCAAAGTCAGATCCATACAGGTTCAAATTGCAGCTATTTAAGTATTTATGTTTGCTGAGATCAGCAGTATTGTTCTATTATCTCAACATATATAAAATACAATAATATATATCATATATCTTATATAATTAGTATAATATAACTTATTAACCATTAATATTATGATTAATATGATAAAATAATATAAAATTATACATATACTACAAATGTGTGTATGTATGTGTGCATGTGTGCTCATGTGCACAGACATGCTTTGCCAAGGTCTGCCACCAGGTACCCAACACAACTGGGCCAGACCGAAACCTCTAACACCATGAAGCAAAATTGCCTTTTCTTTTCATAAACTGATCAAGCTCAGGTATTTCCTGTAGGACTGGAGTGCTAAACCACACAGGGGCTTTGCTCGTGGCTTGATGTGAGGGTTAGGAAGTCGCACACCATCCTAGTCAGGGTTTCTGTTGCTGCAATGAAACACCATGAGCAAAGCACCAGGAGGAGGGATGGTTTATTTGTCTTACACTTCCACATCACTGTCCATCACAAAGGGAGACAGGGAAAGAACTCAAACAGGGCAGGAACCTGGAGGCAGGAGCTGGCGCAGAGACCATGGAAGGGTGCTACTTATTGGCTTATTTTTCATGGCTCTCTCAGCCTGCTTTCTTATAGCCATCTTAACACCAGAACCACCAGCCCAGGGATGGCTTCACCCACAACAGGGCCTTCCCCCATCAATCACTAAATAAGAAAAGGCCTTACAGTCATGCCTACAACCTGATCTCATGGAGGCATTTTCTTAACTGAGGTTCCTTTCTCTTAGAGGATTTTTTTGTGTCAAGTTTGCATAAAAGTCTCAAGCGCACACAGAATAGCAGCTGTCTTATTGGAGTATTCCCTTTTGTTAACTCCTACCTCCTTCATATCCATCAGCAGTACTGACGATACCAAGGCCCCTAAGATTTTTTTAAATTCTCCAATAGGTTCAATCATCTTTATTGCCCCTTTCATAATTCATCCTTTTACTTTTACTCAATATTCTTGCAAACTTCTTTTTAAAATCATGTAGATATTTGTGTCTTGTGCATGAGTACAGTTCCCACAGAGGCCAGACGAAGGCATTAGAGCTCCTGCAGCTGAAGTCACAGATTGCCATGAGCCTCTCACCTTGGGTGCTGGAAACAATCTCAGGTTTTCTGAGAGGGCAGTTTGTCCTCCTAACCACTGAGGTTAACCATCCCTAACTCCACATTAATCATAAACTAAGTGATACTTTAAAACTGCAAATGCCATCAAGTGTTCTATTGACTTCTAGTTGCTCACACAATCATTCATCTATTAAACCAATGCGCTTGATGTAGGTAGGCTGTGTTTCCCGGTGCCACCGTGGGAACACAGTGGCAGTTCCACTGCTTTCATGCAGTTTACAATCAAGCCGAAGGATAACTCATTGCAAATAAACAGGCAGCAGGCAGTTCTTGCTGATAAAACCTCACAGATGACCGTGTTGCTCATACAGTGACGCCTAACTCCACAGTCATCTCTCTTCAGCCCAGCGGTGGGCTTAGCTACAGGATGGGCTTAGCTACATTTCTTGTAACAATGGCCCTTGAGAGAGAGAGCTGGCCCACATCATCTGACTCCCCTGCCATGCTCCCTGTCTGCTCCAGCACACGCTGTTCCAGGTGCCATTCAAATCAGACCATGTTCTCTCACACAGCACATCTCACCACAGCCGCCGCTGCTGCTTCCTGGTCACCATGTCCATCTTCCCCAGAGGTCGACATCATCCTTGCCCTGGTTATTCATGAGCTAATCTTCTCTGTCCCGTGCAGCAGACTACATGATTTCAGGAACAATTTCAGTTGTCATCTGGCCTTGTCCAGCTGACTCTAGACCATAAGAAGTCAAACTCAGAGGGGAGAAGAGTTCCAGCCTGGATCTTGAGCTTAAAGGCAGCCAGCCCCTACTACCGGCTGTTTTCCCTTCTTTATCCCTAAGTAATGAAGTTCTTTGTTCTCCACACCCAAGAACGTAGCAAACAGGTGGAGACAGAAACCACGTTTCTTGTATTTTTCCTGAAAAGCCTGTGTGGCTGTAACAAGCCACTGAGAAATAATAGCTCATTTTGTCATTCCAACTCTTCCCCTTTCCGCGCAGAATCCAAGAGCAAATACTTAGTGTTAAAAGGTCGCTTTTCATTCTCAAGCAGCTCTGCTAACACCAAGGACTCATCACACTGCCCATGTCTCTAAGAAACCCACAAGCAACACCTCCAAAACCCGAGCCCCACTTTGGAGAAGTCTAGGTGGTTCTACCGTCATCCTAAATTCAACTTTCCAAAATCCACAGAATAATAAATAAGACAAAGGATCCAAGTTTTCGTAAGAAAGGTTATTTTCTGAACTGAAGCCATGCACACATGTAATTAGTCAGGCATCGGGTCCAGCTAATTTTTCATGAATGGGATAATTTCTTGGGGAGGGGGTTCATTTCTTAATCCGTAGACATCTTTATGTTCTAAAATGCTTGATGTAAAAATATAGCTCAAAAACGTTCCACAATCCTGACATCGGGGAAACTTGCCAGCAACCAAAATGTGATGTGTTCAGCCATTGCTCTGGTCACAAGAAAAATACAGGTGAAAGGCCTTGGTCCTGCCCCAAAGGGTTGTGCCAGACTTTATTGACTCCCCATGGAGGCCTTACCCTCTCTGAGGAGTGGATGGGGAGTGGGGTGGAAGAAAGGTAGGGGGGGCAGGAGGAGGAGAGGTAGTAGGAACTGGGTTTGATATGTAAAGTGAAGAAAAAAGATTGTTTTAAAACAATAAATAAAATAAAAGGTTTATATCTAAAAAAAAGTGAATTTCTGACTATCCTGGTATGTCATGATGTCCCCTCTGACTGTCAAGGTGGGAAATAAATTACGTCATGTATATTACTCAGTGGACACATTCTAAGTACGTGGCATCCTGCCAGGAGCTTGGGATAAACTGCAGGGAACAGATAAGATCTCAGAGCAAAGTACAGGAACTTCATAAAACCAGTACCCCAGCGGAAAGATGAGTGATGAGACCAACACACGGATTAGGAATACTAAGTGATATGGTAAAACTAAAATTGATGGAGCATTACAAGACTCTTTCATGAAAGAGGGGAAAGGGTAGCACTGAAGAGCGGATGCTATGCCAAAGAGGAAAGGCCAGGGTGTGCCACTGCCCTTCAAACTAGCGACACCTTCACAAGGATACTCAACGCTGAATCTCACAAGCATTTCTGACAACCTTTGTGTTAAAGGCCTCAGGTTAGAACCTACAGACAGAAATATAAAAATGAGTATTATTCCACTCATATGTACTTGAACCTGGCCTCAATTTGATAGATAAATAATGAGTAAAATAGCACAGTCCACGGGGGAATTGTATTCGGGTCCATTGGCTTTTTTAACACCTTCTTCCAGATTGTGTGGAAGGAATGGTGTTATGGTTTACACCCCACCTGATCTTCCCACTATTTCAGCCTTCCTGCTCCAACCTTGAGGCATCATTCCTCCTTGTTTCCAGACTGTGGAAATTCTGTATTTAAGTCATGCCCCAGCCCAGAAACAATAAAACAATCAGTATCCATCAAATGCAGGCCTGCATAGCACAAACTTATTCCTGGAGTCGGAAAGGTTACATGCTATCATTGGGAAACATCTGCAGACATGCTCACCCCTGCTAAGCAGTGTGCCAGCATCTGCCTTCTGTATGAGCTCCTCTTTTGTCCTGCTGATTGTGGCCAGGGGACAGAGAGGTAAGATGAGATAAAGTGTGCGTAGT
The DNA here is from genome assembly GCA_001685075.1 of Bramus lutescens. Lineage (NCBI taxonomy): Eukaryota > Metazoa > Chordata > Mammalia > Rodentia > Cricetidae > Bramus > Bramus lutescens. Next base: position 40,972 of record LOEQ01010437.1, on the reverse strand, counting down.
CACATTAAAGAGGGTGAGCGAGTTCCCTGGGAGTCAGCCTTCGGCACCTGTGCTCTGGGCTGACTGCTGTATCAAACGGAGAAGTTCACACAATTACCTCTGTTTATGAATTCACTGAGTTGTTGGCCCAGGGAGCCATGCTTCACCATTAAACTCACAGAATGTCATTGATCTGAGGGAAATTTTGAAATGGGTTCTGACTACATCTTCCAAGCTTATGAACTGCCTCTTTAGCGCACACCTGGAGCCTGTCATATAGTTTTTAATTGTGTTAAGGATTTCAAGGTCAGAACGGTTTGAATCCAATTTCTTTCAGGTTAGGGAGAAACTGATTCTCAGCTTCACTGGGGGATCTTTTGAGAGAGCGCTCCAAGATCAAAGCTAGTAATAGAAGAGCTTAATATTTGGATTAGTCATATTCTTTGTCTATTGAGTTTTCATCAGCTCAGTGGAATGTAGAGCTCCCTATATTTAGCACATCATGAATTATTTATAATTATCACTTAACCAATAAGACTCTAAAAATGTTATTAATTCCAGACCATGATTCTTTTGCTATTTTATAGTTTCTTCATTCAGTGTACATGAGTTGATATTATTTTTCTATACCATACAATCCAGCCCGCTTCTTGAATTTCCCAGATGGCTTGTAATTCCATCTCTTCTAGACCACAATGAAAAAAAAAGCAAACTAATTTTATATGCATTCCAATTCATGGGAACTTTTCTTACTGTTTTCTTTTCCTTTCTTTTTATGTTTCAAGATGTCAAGCCAAATCCTTTCCTTTGAGATCTGCATAAAATTTGACTGGTGTGGAATTTTTGATTGAGCACAAGACTAATAGTTCTAACAATTCAAGCTCATTTACTCTGTGGAATAATTGGTTCTTATGACAGGAGGTCAGGAAGCTACAAAAGAGAATGGGAAAGTCTGGGCACAAAGGCCAGGACCTTGGCCTCAGAAGCTGGTTTTCCAGGAGCAAGTTTTAGAGCTTTGAAATGCTAACTTGTCTTTTGTGGGGGCCATGCTATTTTATTCTATAAAATGAAGATATATCATAGGGGCAGTTTGTTTTGTTTTTAATATCCATTGATCAATAACACAGTTATCAATGCCAGAGATGTCTTAGTAAATTTTTCATAATGGTTGGATGATGTGTGCTTCCAGTTTGACACATAGCCAGCACAGAGACACAGTGTGTCAGCGGGGTGATAGGCAGTGTTATAGCTAGCAAGAGATATGGTGTGTCTGTTGCAGAGGCTGCATTTGAACCTGTGTATGGATGACTCTAAGAATGCTTTTTTTCTGCTAATAGCCCTTTGTATGTGATAGTCTGTGGTGCCTACTTACACATGATCCCAGTTTGATGCTGCACCATTTTATAAACATTCTTGTAATCTACTCATACATTCCAGAACAAGCAGGGGAAATCAACCTAAGTTTGGAACATGGGCACATTAGTACTTTAAGAAATAGGAAAGGGGGTGAATATTATCAAAACTTACTATATGAAATTCTCAAAAAATTAATAATTCTTTTTTAAAAAGAAAGAAATACCTCTCAGTGTAGTCTCTTGAATATTATACAATGATTTATCTATCTACTAAGATAATAGTTGTGAATATTACAGATAGGAAACTAATGACCCTGAATTTTTTTCAGAAAAGAGTAGACAGAGTAGCTCCAAGATTTCTAAAGTCCTTCTCTGTAACCTGGATGCTATGGGGTCTCTTCATTTCAGAACTGACACTGTTTGTATACATTACAGAGCCATTTGCATTTGTGTAGGTAGAGCAAGCAGTTAAATCAGATGTTCAGAGTCTACCACGGAAAGCCTAGAGCTCTTACAACCAAGCAGTACGTAAAGACATTCAATCATCTTCCATTCAAAGACCTCTTCTGATGCCATGGTCTGTCTTGTTACTTCCCCCAGTAACTAACCTCTCTCTTAGACAGATAGTCCTGGCTGAGACCAAAGTCATCCGGACTCCAACAGCCCTGGCAGTCTTTATCTTGCCCGAGTTGGATGTTTTTTAGGATGAAAGGTGTCTGGAGCCTTGAAGCAATTTTCAGATGACCCAAGGAATCTCTCTGGAGAACAAGCCTGTGGGGCTACAACTCTGAGTGAAGACTCATTCCCATGTCTCTCTTCTCTAACAAAGCCCAGAGCAGGGCCAAGAGCAGGCGTTAAATCATGGCTCAGCACTGTAATTTCTCCACCTTGTCAGACATTAGCCCTGATCCCAAATTCATCTTCAGCAATGCCTACATTTAAAATTAATGTAAAAACTGCAGGTGATACTTGTTAAAAGTACAGCTTCAATCACATTGTAGTGCAAGTCCATCTCCTTGAAACGGAGTGTTTCGTATCCAATGAAGCTGTACTGTTCTTGGTGACTCATTAGGATGAGTTCATACAACAAGAGAGTTTTATGATATGGCATGGATATGTTACCATCAATTACTTTTTACTAAATGAAAATATGAATTCAGGCAAAAAATTCATAGGAATTCAGAGGACAAAGCTAAATGCAATAGTGAACTTTCTCAAAAGACCAAGCAACTGAATCCTAGCACCCAAGATCCATGACAAGGGCCAGATGAGATTTACTGGAAAACGCATGCTTTTGGACTAAGACAATCATATATTCAATACTAAGATTCTGTGAAAAGTATGTAATGTCTCTAAGCTTCAATTAACCCTGTCTTTACTAAGATTAGTAATAGCTGTATCCCCAGCCTGGGGTTCTGTAGAAGGGATTTGTTTGCTTAAGTTGATGGAATACAGATTGGAGAGTTAGAATGAGAGGGAGCAGAATCAGAACAAGGAAGACAAAGGAGGTAAATATAAGAACAGGCATATCAACCCTGCCTCAAAACACAGAGTAGCCACCCAAATGAACTAACTAGTCCTTCCCTTGACAGTAAGTTGCGTTTTACCAGTGACACACTTCTTAGAAAATGCCTTACTACAGAGAAACATGATTTAAATTAACAAGGTGAACCTGACTGTCTCTTTCTTGTTTATCTTAACGTCTGGTAGGGTTTACTATTGAGCAATAGTAAATAAGCAGGTGCCAGAAATAAGACTAAATCTGTAAAGGAAGAAAGTGGAAATACTTTATTCGATCATCTACTTTGGGGTGCCCATCAATAAACACCAGTGTTAGCCTGAATTTCATGTAACAATCCCCTTTTCTGAGTGGTAACTGACCAGCTCCTTGGCGATCTCAGTTTCTGGATGACCACTCCATATCAATAAGCGTACAGTATATGCTCATATTAAGAAGAAATAGTTCGTTTTTGGAAAGTGAGACAAACATAGAGAAACTCATAAGCATATTAGAAAGTCAAGGTCTCTTCATGTCCTGCTGCGGCTGGAGGGGCATATCTCCAGGACTACACACTCAACACACACGCATCCAGCAGTGCATTAGATGTTTTCACCAATGAACTGTTGGGGGTTACCCAGTGCTCTTTTTCTATTATTGTGTTTTCTGTCCATCAACATTTACATATACATACACTATCCTCTATATTATTTTCTTAAAGCATATCAAAAACTGTCTATAGTTATCCAAAACAGCTAACTCGGCAACTCTGTGCTGCGCCCCAGTAGAATTCTTACTTGAAGCGTGCTGCAGGAAAGGGGCATGGCGGCCACAGAGATCTGGTTGTACAATCAGAATGGTCAAGTGCTGTATTTTTTCCGCTGTTTGAGACAATTGTTTTAAGAAAGAAATGTTAATATTCATTTCATTTCTGTGTGAAAAATCTTGACAGGTATTTAGCCAACTTTGAGGTCTTTCGAATTTGCTTTAATGCCTCACAAGCACCTTGTCAGTGTGGCCTTATTGTGTAGTTTGAGGACTGCTGAGTCCAAAGGAAATCTGACTGGGGCCAATATATATTTCAACTCCCTGTGCAAGTACTGGGATTGCTCTGTTTCTGCTTCCAGTTTAGTTTTCAGAACTAGCATTCTATGCCTTATTTATCTCTAGACGTCTTGCCATGTAATTTTTTCTCTAATAAATAGCTCTTACTAGTTGATAGTTAGTACAGTACCACTGTTGGCTATTGTAGTAATAAAGGGAGCGGGCCTGCTTTTCGTCCCGCCCAGCTCCCGCACGGCTAGCTTATACCCCGAAATAAC
>LOEQ01010437.1:19590-36297 GCA_001685075.1 Bramus lutescens | reverse complement strand
TATTAACCAATGAAAGTAACACATAGACAGATGACCCTCCTACATCAGGCTATAATGGTGTCTTGGTGGTCCCAGAGGAAGGAAAGGAAATAGCTCAGAGAGGTAAACTGCTAGTTAACAGCAGACATGGTCATTTAGGTCAATCATAAACTGGAAACTTATGTTGCAGGAATAACCTGAACAAACAAGAATCAACCCCTTCCCTTCATCTCTAAGATGCCAGTCACTAGACATACTGTCTGCTTTCATCACCAAACCCAGGGTCCCCTGGATGACTAGAATCTTCCCTTGTGCTTATTTTGAGAAACAAATCCAAGCAAGAGAAAGCAAGAGCATGCCCAAGGAAATTTCTCCTTCTCACATTGGAAACCTGGGATACATATGGCAGCACCCTTTCCTGTCATCCAGAAAACAGAAGAAACCCAGGTCAGAACATAGGGAAGATGGCAGGTTATGAATTTCATAGCTGTGTATATTCCATAAGTAACAAGATACAGGAGGCAACAGGAAACATTCTTTGTGAATTCATCACAGACCTATTTGAATGCATGTTCTTCGCACTTGTATAAAAATATTTCTGAAAACATACATACAAGTAACATTGTACTGAGTAGGTTATATTTAGGAATATATATGTATATATAAAGAGATGTATGCAACAACTGATGAAAAATGACTTGAGTTTGAAAAAGACCAAGGAAAGGTATATAGAAAAGTTTGAAGGGAGAAAAGAGAAAGAAGAAATTTAATTATATTATAATCTCAAAAGTTCAAAATGTAAATACTTGAACAAGTGTACAGTATATATTAGACACCCCATGAGATGTTCATTTACAGTGTGAGATATAGCTAGTTCATTCTCATCATCTGAATGTTTCGCACCCAAATCTTCTTGATGTGGGACTCTAGGACTCTATATGCTCATAAGCTTATCAAGCCATGCTCCTCCCACAGGTTTCCTCTGTCAGCATGCCATTCTACCATTGGTCAGGGGATGTGTGAATCAATCACCAGGTATAGGTGAAATGGGGACCCACAGCAAATGAATTATTAAAAGGACTGGTCTTCACACTGAAGACTCAAAGGAGGCCAAGGCGTAAAGAGTGACTGAAAGATCAAAGACATTATGTTCGTGCTACAAGTACCAGTCATGGGAAATGGATTTTCATAGTATAATCAGGAACTTACGTAAGAAACCTGCATGGTTGATCTATGCTTTATCCTGATGGTGAGCACACAGTCATAATTATGATCTGTATGGCACTCGACATTGGATAAACTCAGTTACAAGCTTCTAGGTTCCAGAAAAAGAATCCCATTTAAACATTTTAGTACTTATTAAAAATAATTTCATTTCCATTTAAAAGAGACTCACTTCTAAATGACATTTTCCTCAACCTGAATTATCCTCAGATAATAAGGCCCTTCCTGATTCTTCATTTTATTTTACAGGACAGGAAATTCATGCTCAGAGGACTCAAATTACTTTCATAGAGTCATGTCATTATCTAGCTGTTAATTTGAAAGAACTGTTTCCAACTATGGATGACTGGTTCCAGGTCCAGATTTCTCTCCACTGTTCCTCGGCCATTTTAAAATCTTCTTCCTCTATCCCCATTGACTTTTAATGCCTGCAGTTTGACCATATCTTCCACACTTTCCTCCCCCTGAAAAATTCATAATCACAAACCAGGTTGTCCAGAATTCTGCTGCATGTGGCCTCTAAGGGTTCTTCTAGGCTAAGAGTTCCATCCAGTATGAAATGGATCCTAAGAACCCTGCATCACTCTCCTGGGAGGACCAAGCCCACATCCTGGTATCATCTGTGTTTTGTCCTTCTCTATTTTTAATTTGAAAGGTCAGAATTGGTGAGACTTTAATTATAGGGATACATTGGCTATTTGATATAACCAAAAGTATCCTTGACTTAAAAAGAAAGGGGACCTAATGGAGCCTGTAAATACTCCAAGCCTATTCACACTTTCATGTCTTCACTGAAATATTTATGCTGAACCTGAAAAATTCTTGAACAACAAGGGGTTTTAAATAAAGATTTACTGTATGATTCTTGATAGTGACAGGCCCATTGGAAGACCTTATCTTCGTGTCTGGATAGCAAAAGACGGGATCAGCCCTATGGCTGTGCTCACAATGACTGCCCTGAAGTTTTCATTGTTTAAACAATAGCATCATCACTGTTTGTCATACTTTTTCTAATTCCTTGAGAACTTTATACAATGTGCGTTGTTACTCTCACCCCTTCATCCCCATAATGCCTCCAAGTTCACTCCCACCTCCTCATCTCCTTACCTCCTCACCTCATATCCTCTTCATTTAACTTTACAACTCAAAGGATGATTTGAGCTGCTTGGTGTAAGGCTCTCACTGGGGCTGGTTCCCTACCAGGGAACACACCCTTAAAGAAAGCCATCCACAGCTCCTTAGCTTGGGGGTGCTCAGGAGCCCCTTCTCCTCCCTGCTAGGATATTAATTGGCTTGATTTTGAACAAGCCACCTCTGCTGCTCTGAGTTCATGAACTCAGAGGTCCTATCATGTCCAGAAAACACTGCTTCATTCTGATGCTCCTTAACCCCTGGCTGTTATGATCTTCTTAATTCTTCCACTTATGTCCATGAGCCTTACAGAAGGGTACCATATAGATGTCTCATTTGAGGCTGAACACTCCAGCCACATTTATTCAAAGCATTTTGATCAATTGTGAGTTTCAGCATTAACCACTATCAATTTGGCATCTTCATCAATGAAGTATGAGAGATGAACTGATCTATGGGTGGGGATATATTAATTTACTGTGTTTGATTAGCAGAATAATCTGGGTCTGAGAGTTCCCCAACTGTGGGCCCTTGGCAAGATTTTCAGTATGAGGTTTATGTTTCCTCCTGTGATGTGAGCTGGAAATCCCATCAGAGAGTGGTTCTGAACCCCTTAACATTCATGGCACTACTGCACCCGAGAGACTGTCTTACCACACAGGTCATTATTGTAGTTAGCATTAGTGGCGGTTGAGTAAGACTGTTGATGCTTTTCTTCCTAAGCCCCCTGCCAACTACAGAACACCTCCTGGTACTACAAAAACTCATCAACAAGGAGGAAGCTCCCTCGTCGGTACCAGTTTGATTTCTCCATGTTTTATAGCCAACATGTGTAGGATCTTTAGCCATAGGCTCTTACCATCATGTACTAGCAGGAAACTAAGAAAAATATGTATTATTTGAGGTTTTCTAGGACTTTCCTAATCAATAACTCAAGGGAAGGAATCCCACATCTGGCAATGAACTTTCTGTTTGACAACCTAGGGTGCTGGGAGGAGCATTATCCCTGTGTAAGTTAACTCCAACTAAATTCTTCATATGAATATAAAAACATTGTGCATATTCACACATGTGTAGGTGTGGGGGGGGGGAAGNGCCGATAGGATAGTGAGTTTCCACATGGCCTTTTCAAACATCCTTGATGTTAGCTATCCCGCTGACTCTTCTACTCCCCCATCTCTTCCGCCATCTAAAGTTCCCTCCCTATCATTCATCCTTTTCCATTTCCATCATCCCACCTGTAACATCATAATGTTTTCTTTTGCACTTATTAGATTGCCTTTGCTTTCATCTACAACAGAAAATATCTGTCACTTGAATAGAAATAAACAACATGATTCTAAAGTACTGGCCATCAACACACTAGCAAGTTGAGAACAAACTCAGAGTTATTTGGTCATAATGAAATATGTTATTTTATCATTACATTGTAAATATAATTACAGAACCAAAAAATAATGTTGCTATAATGTATTGGATAATATGTATTTTTTGGCCAATAGAATAGACAAAAAAATTTAATTTTGAAGAGTTGTTGATCAAAAATTCATATGAAATCTTGAGCCAAATATGTTCATAGGCTATAGACAGCAATTTTATGAATGATGACTGAACTGTAATTTTATTTTAATGGTTCTGGGAAATGTCCAAATGTATTGTGCTCTGTGCTCAAGATGCACAGTGATTCAGCAACCCCATATTATCACACACACACAGTCTATTGTCAGAAGTTCCATTGATGTCCTCCACGACATTGATGTCCTCCACGACTGTCCTCGGTAGTTAACTCCCCTAACTTCTTGCTGTTTAACCCAACAGCATGGTTGAAGCATCCTTGATATGACCATAATTCTCCACGTGATTGGTGTTTAACTTTAGATAAAACTTGCCTAAGTGCTTTGGGAATTATTTTTCTCACCTGTAAGACAGACAAATAGAATTTTCTCTGAGATTGTTCTACTATGCATCAGTACATATAAGTCATTTAGAATATTGTCAAGGTACCACTTCAATAAGTGCTTTAATATTATTTTATTATGTATTCTTGATAATGTGATGTAGATATTTTATAAAAAATATGAAATAAACACATAACCCTTAGGGGATTTTCAGTGACATTGTCTTTTGTGAGAAGCTAAGGGTTCACGCATGCTAGGATGGAGCTCTACCACTCAGATATACCTTCAGCTCCCTCAATTGGTGCTTTTCAATTGGTACTTAATGCATTGAGAGTACAATGTTAGCGACAGGACTCACCCACTGAAGAGCTTAGATTCTCAGGAACTTCCTGGTTTTCTTCAAGTGTCTTCAATGAGAGATTTACTTGATCACTAAAGTCTGTGATATTATTCTGAATGACAGGAACTGATCTGGTCCTGCGGTAGTATGTTGCCCTGAGTCTTTCAAATTAATGCTATGAAAACACAATTCTATTTATTGTTGGATAGACACATAGGGCATTTCACATCTATTGAAAGACCACAGAATTTTCTCTAGATCTTCTCATCCTCACCACTGTTCTAGCCCTGCGGCTGCTGTCGGGTCCTCAGATTAGCTTCTATCCTGCAGCTGGAGACGTCTCTTGCAACCCTGTGCACAGCACTCTCGTCATTCCACATCTGCTTAGAGCTCTTCTGTTTCAAGTTTAACATTTCAAGAAAACCCTCTCTGATTCCTTCTGGCATGGGGCACGGGGGTGGGTATGCATCAGTGCTTACTCCCATAAAACTCTCACTTTCTTCAACATGTGTCCAATACACTAACATGATTCACTTTGTAACAAAGAAATTATATTATATTCATAAATAAGATAAATCTTATAGCAATAATTAAACTAAATGTGTCCCATACTCATCAGTAAGAAAAACCGGGAATGAAGGGGCCACGAAAAGATGTGAGGATTCAAGTGAAGATCTTGGGTCACTCTATCTGCTGCTCTTTTGAGCTTATCTTGAAAGTGCTTCTGTGTCGTGAGGAGACATCATTTCCTCTGCCACACTTAACCCACCCTTTCTTCTGACTGTGGCATGGAGTACCTCTTTTGGAATATAAGTTTTTTTAAGCATCATTGGTTTCTCCACAGAAGTCAACCTACATTTTTTTTCTTGTGCTCAGTGAAGGAAGAAATGAGCCCACAATCTCTAGGAAAATTGATCTTATTGAATTAACTTAGGAAAACTGTAAGTAGCTCAGGGTGTGATCATCCTGTGGAATGTTTTAGAGTAACCGCTTATGTGGCATTTGTACCTCATTATTTTGGACCCTAATGAATGAAAACATGCAACTTTCTCTATTTGTGTTTAATATTTGTACCCCTGTTGGAGGCAGAGGGTATATATGACAATTTTATCCCTATAGCTAATGCAAAGCAAGAAACTTTGATCACAGTAAAGCTCAATAAATAAACATTTGTTAAGGATATTGGCGTTATAGGATTTACAAAATCAACCTGTTTGACAGAGATGCAAAGTTCAGACTAACGTAGAAGTTGGGGATAATTTCAGATCATTTGAAACATCAATTTTGAGATAGTTTATGTCGCTCTCAAAATCTAAATCGAAATGGCAGAAACTGGAAAGTAAGGTGGGCGGGACAGAGTTCAATGTCGTAGAATGTAGATTTACACGTACAAGGCCACAATTCTTCCCTCCATTTCTGAGCCAGATGTTAACCAATAACTGACACCTCCCTCATTACTTTAGGTCGAATGAGCCGGAATCGATTTATCATTATGCCCACCCAAGGAGAAGGACGGCAATGCCCCACAGAGCTCACCCAGCAGAAGCCCTGCCCAGTGATGCCCTGCTATAGCTGGGTCCTTGGCGACTGGTCTGCATGTAAATTGGAGGTAAGTCATGCAATGACACTTTGAGAATGCTTCTCAGTATGTGCAAAGTACTTGTCTCATCTAATATAGTGATTGAATAAATTACGCAGCACCAGGTTCTGGGCACATGCTATTTTTAACACAATAGAGAACACGTGAAAAGGCAAGCAAGTGAGTTCGTTTCACACAGAGTTACACTGCCAGGAGAGTAAACAGTCATTCATTAGGCACTGATTATAACAAGCTGGGTCACAGAACTGCCGATCTCTTTGGCATTCTCAAGAATTTTATGCTTTTTTTTTGCCTTTGTTTGCTGGGAATATCAAAGAATATTTTTAATTAAGCAAAACCCTGACTCTGGAAATGCACAGCTTGCTTTGGATTGTGTTTCTTAAAAGTTAACTTTTGTCATTGACAATGCCTTGCTTATGGGCAGGAGATGAAAAGAGTATAGAAGCTCTCTATTCTAGCCTTCCTACATGAGCCAAGGTTGCAACCCTTTCCTTAATAATTATTTTTTATTGGCCTGACATAAATGCCTGGTGACTTGACTGTATGTTCCAGACACTGAACGTGTGCTTGGTCTTCGACTGCTTGTTCTTGCCAGCTTTTGGCTTAAGAAAAAGGTGCATTGATTTTATTTCTGTCTTTTAGTAGTTTATTCTTCAGTTCATATTCATAAGCTTACTTTAATTAGGCAACGATAACTTTGATTACACATCAAGAAATCTTCAGAGTATTCTTATAAAGATGTTCAGTGCCCCTGTCAAGATGGCTGTGTTGAGCAGCTTTGTAATACTGCAGAAATTAAATGCCCATGTGTCTTTATAAGTCTCAGAGGAACAGAATTATGTGGTACATTTGTTCAGTAATCCTTTTTGTTGTTGTTGTCTGTAGACTCATGCTGATTGATGAATTCAGAAATAACCTTAACAGCTCTAAGTAGTCAAACCTTCTCTACTTGTCTAAGTATAATAAATTAAGAGCTCAATGAATTTTATTTGGTACTAAAAATTTGATTGAAACTATAGTTATGTTTATTAGTGTCATCTGTCTGTTCACATCTGGTCGAAGTGAAAACTCAGTGTGAATAAAACCCCACTGAAGATCAGGGCTGCGAGGGTGGGTGAGGGAATGCTCCCTGTTTTCCATCTTGCTCTAAGGAGCTGGGGTCTGCCTTCAGACCATAGTGCATAAATTCTATACAAGGGAGTGCTTGATTCATGAATGGGATTGTCAGTCTGATGCTGATTTCTCTTCATGTGGGCGCTGTTCTTAAAAGTACAACAGATTAAGGATGAATGTGGGCTGATCCCAGCATATACAGTGGGAGCCTACCACTGTTTGTCTTGGTTTTTAAGATGATCCCCAGTGCAGGCTCGTTTTCTGCACAGCTACACAAACTGCCTGATGGACTGTCAAACAGAAACTCTCCTCCATTCATCCCATCAGTTGGAGGTATCAGGACTTTCAAAGCCTATATCCGCTGCAGCATCTTTAGACATGTCTCCAAGTACACAAAGTCCCCATACTCATCAGCAAAAATGCACCTAGCAAAGTTAGCAAAGCCATCATCCAGATGTTAAGTTATGAAGGAGCACTCCCCACCAAAAAAGAAATTTAGTTTATTCTTGTTATTTTCCATTTTAGACAGTGACTTTTTACTAGAACATTTGTTTTGAATGTTATACTGTGGATTGATTTTTTAAAGTTCTTCTCTCCAAAAAATGCATTAGGGCTAAAATTATGGTAATTTTCATAAATAAATGTTAGTTATGAAGTGGTCCCACCTTTGCCATGGTGTATTTGGGCTCTTCTTAACTCTTACATTGAAGACTGGCCACTAATGCAAGGGGAGAATGACATCAGTAGGAGGTACTAGGAAGGGTCTACCCTCATGACGGAAGGCCCAAGGCACCTGCCCTTGGCCCCCAGGACATACAAGAGTCCTATCTGTAAGGAGTACACACTGGCACTGTAGTGTTGAACATCTCAGACTCACCTGAGGAGTGCATGCCCATCACTTATATATTACTCAGCATAAGGAAGATGCTTTATTAAAGTAGCCTTCTTTAGGAGAGACTATGCTAAATCAACCAACTGCAATTTCTCTTAAGTTTTCTTCTAAGAAAGTATGTGGTATTCCAATTTGTGTACTGCCTCAGATGCTTTACCCTTTGGATTCACTTTGGATTTAAAATTTGGATTCACCCAAATTGAACATTTCATTTTTTGCCAGTTGACTTCTTTTCACTGTCTTTTTTTGGGGGGAGGGGAGTCTTATCCTGAATAACAGATAAATTCCAAGGTCTCCAGAGGATGCATGAAATCAGATAATATTGAACCTAACATTTAACATACGTGTCTCATACAGCAATAGCTATAATTAAGTTTTTAATAAAGTTTATTTCTAACTTGGATGCACTGAAATAATGGTAACTATAATGAATTAGAACAAGTAGTACAATGTACACTCAAAAGACACACTTGAAAGACCCTGCATGGGATAAGGAGTGAAATATTCCATCGTGTTCTTCAGAATGGCATTCACTTAAACACCTAAGTTGCTTGTTTCTGGAATTTCCCATTTGATGCCTTTAGATCACAGTTAACTATAGCTAACTGAAACTTCACTACTGAATGTCCTCAGTCTTGTCCTGTCTGTAGAGAGCCCCCAAGCTGGTAGTCTGTGTCATCTTGCTTCTCCAGCAGTCACCAATGAGCTCCCTCGATGCCCACAAGCTTGTACCATGATCCTTGGCTACATGCCAGCTGGCTTGTGAGTGGATAGAACACCTACTCCATGTCCAGGGTCAGTATCTTCACTACTTTAACTGACACTTTTTTCTTTTTGCACTCCTGCTTCTGCAACAGCTGCAGTATCTCCAAGGTCCAGAAAGTGCAGTATCTATCCTCTATAGACAGGAAAGACCAAGAAAGAGATGAAACCCAGGTTTCTGTGTAGAGGGCTGTCAGACTGTCATCTAATGAAGAGATGCTCTCAATCTCCCTCTGTTCCTCTGTCTCTGTCTCTCTGTCTCTGTCTCTGTCTCTCTCTCTCTCTCACTCTCACTTTTTCTCTCTCTCCACAGACAGACACAGAGTAACCACAATAGCAAAAGGAAATAGAAAAGTAGCTCTCTGCCAGTTTTTGGACTTAGTTGACACAAATTCAACTTGGTTATATAGGAAAATTGAAACCAGAATGAGTGTTTATCAATAAGAATAGGATTGAGAGGGTTTCTGGCATTATAAATGCCTCGCCCGCCCTGTCCTTCATCTTTTAGGAGCAGCACTGAGGCATGGGATGGCACATCTAGAAGACGTTATGAGCCGCCAAGACGTGTTTGCGGTTGTTTGTGGCACCGAGTCCAGTGTGTAATGCATCACCCTGGGTTTGCTTTCCCTCCTTTTCCCCTTCAGTCTTGTCTGATCCTCCCTACTGGCATCCAGACTCAGCACCTCCTTAACATCAAAGCTTTGCCTCCAGCTTTGCTTCCTAGGTATATGAGAGGAAATATATTAGCTGAAGTCATCCAAATCTCCAAAGGACTTCTTTTTTAAATACTAAAGTCTTGGTGAAGATACCTGTCTCATGAGTTGCTGCCAAAACCTTCAAGTAGTAAAATTTCCACCAGCAGATGGTTGAGCGCAATACCCACCATGCCTTTTAATTCTGCATTTCTGTGTCAATGAGGCACTGGATGGATTTCCATCGTTGTCCAGCTTCCTGAGTGACACTAGCGTGAAGCATCCTCAAAGCGTATTAGTACAGTAGCCAAACTGGAACAATCACTCCAATACAGCAACAGGGAGAAATCAGAGTTTTAATTGAATCCCAATCTGATCTGTGTGAGACAGACCCGAATTCTGCAAAGGAAGAAATGAGGAGGAATAAGAGAAATTCATACTCCGGGACTGTGCATGTTCTCTGGGAAGGGGTTATAGATCAGACAATGTTCTCACATACCTGGAGACAAATTATGCAGTTTTTCCCACTTTGTCAATTCTGCCCAAGTCCCAGAGTGACCTTACTGTGGAGGCATAAAAAATGAAACTTGTGTCTGTGTTTCTATGTCGCTTTCCCCGTCAACCCCAGAAGCTCGGAGATTGTCTACCACAGAGAGGGAATTCCAAAGGGACGGAAGTTGCTGTGTGTCTTTGGGGTTTCCTTGGGAACCCAAACTCTGAGATTCGATCTGGTTAATTCTGAGAGCATCCTTTCTTCTCTCAGGGCGGAGACTGTGGGGAAGGTGTGCAGGTCCGCAGCTTTTCCTGTGTAGTCCACAATGGCTCAGTATCCCACACAGCTGTCCATGTGGAGGATGCCCTGTGTGGACTAGTACCTTTCCAGGAAGGAGTCCTGAAGCAGCTGTGCTCCGTGCCCTGCCCAGGTGTGCAGTTGCCCTAATGAGCAGCGTCCTGCATGGTGATCTTGTTTATTTTTTATTTACATTGGGTGTTTTTCCTCGAAAAGCTCTATCCTATCAATATTAAATTATTTATTTGATTTAACGCATTTGAATTATGAGCATGGTAATGTTTTGAAAGATCTAGAGTAAAGCAAAAAACAGCACTGGCTTGAGAAGCAAAACTAAGCTAGCATCTCATCTCATGTCAATGAGCTCCTTGAGCAATGGACTCAGCATCTAGATAACAGGTGGATCAAGCAATGTCCCCAAACTGCATGGCAGGGAGTGAGGCAAGCAGCTTGTCAGTTCGCTGTAAAAACTCAGGTTCTGTGTAGAAGCGAAGGTCATCACTTAAACATAAAATGATTATTTTAATACTAACTTGTGGTGAATATTTTAAGGTTTTGCAATATTTCCTTACAATATGGTATGTGCATACATATGTGCATTTACATGTTACATGTGCACCTATACATTTAAGTGTACATCAGTCACATGTAAATATTTATATTTAAGTTATGCGCCCTGTGTCTACTCCATACGTTTACATTTACAAGTTAATATGCCTATGCATCATGCACTTAAGTAAATAATCTTCAGGCAAAATGACTTATTTGTCATTTTCCCACAGCTTCTGTGCACATCCATTTCACAATGTTATGCTGATCCTTAGGGTTTCGTACAGTATATTCTGGTTGCAGCTTTCCCTTTTCCCAACTGCTCCCAGGTCCTTCCCACCTTCCCTCTAGCTGCCCCGCTGTATCCTGGAGTCATGATGAGTATGACTTGAAGCAGTGTTATGACAATATGATTTTTAAACTCTCTTCTAAACTAGATTGAGCCACAAATTATTTCACCAATAATAGCACTTTCAGACTGAAAATACATCACTATTTGGGGCCTCCCACCCTGCACCTCCACCACACGCCCCTTTCTATGCCCCGTGTCTCTGATGTCAGTGCCTGCTTTCACAATGTGTCCCCTGCCCTGCACCATGTGACTGTCCAGGAGACTGCCACATAACCCAGTGGTCGGAGTGGAGCAAGTGTGAGTTAACCTGCATTGAAGGGAGAAGCTTGGAGACCACGGGCCGCCAATCCAGGTCAAGGACATTCATAATCCAGTCTTTTGAGAATCAAGACAGCTGCCCCCAACAGGTCCTAGAAACACGGCCTTGCACAGGTAATGAGGGCATTTTTCCGTACTTCAGCTTGGATGCTTTGAAGCGTCTTGTGTTGGTGAGAGAGGTGTGATACTCTCACTGTTTCCATGTTCACTTGCAGGCGGCAAATGCTATCACTACACATGGAAAGTGAGTCTTTGGAA
Organism: Bramus lutescens; assembly: GCA_001685075.1. Classification (NCBI taxonomy): domain Eukaryota; kingdom Metazoa; phylum Chordata; class Mammalia; order Rodentia; family Cricetidae; genus Bramus; species Bramus lutescens. The sequence goes on along the minus strand of LOEQ01010437.1, from coordinate 24,399 downwards.
CAATAATGAACGGACTGTGTGGTGCCAGCGCTCCGATGGCCTTAACGTCACAGGTATTCCTTCCTAAGGTCTACAAAGAGCCGTCAGGAAGGCCTCATGGTGTGCTTCGGTTGAGGAATTCACTTACAAATTGAAGTAAGGTTGAAGAGCAGGTGGCTTAGATGGTCTTCTTGGAAGGTTTTCATCAGACCTCCCTCATGTCTTTGAAATCAGCAAAGACTCATAACGCACATAAACCAAGCAGATCAGCTGAACCACAGCAAAATAGTCCTAAATTCATGATCGCAGGTAAATCTGAGGAAGAGGTGTGCTAGTTTAAGACGGTCGTCTCTAAAGGGTAGGAGTGTGTGCCATCTTTGTGATCACCAAGAGGAGCCCACTCAGCATCAGGTCCTGGCCCACAGGCTCCACTCTCCTCTGCAGCACAAATTAGCGGAGCTAATAAACATACAATTTTCAAATTGACATGTTTTGGCCTTAATGACACAAAGAAAAAATGAAGATGTTATGGATGCTGGTGTTTATCCACGGCAGGCTGATTTTGAATGTTTCCCTGGTTAGGGCAATTACTTAATGCCTGAAAAGAGTCTGAAAAAAAGATTCCTTATTCTTAAAAGAGGGTACAATTTGATTGTACAAATGGTTTTCTCAATAATTTTAAAGATTTTTTGATGTCTTCTTGTCAAAGCAAATTAAATCGACATTGATTTTACTTTACTGCAACTGACAAACAGCTTGTGCAAGGCTGGAAGAAGCAAGCAGCAGCAAGAGAATCCAAACCCCTCCTTTATCCTGTTTATGTGCCTTTACATTATTGGTATTAATCCATAGTTTAATCCATACAGTAATTTATTTTGAGCTACTTTTCCATTTTGCAAGCTGATAAAACTAAGTACTCTATAAGCATGCCTAGCCAGGAACCAAAAGAAGGCCCCCTACTCCACAGGAGGCAGAAACCTTGCTGGCACCGTGGTGAGGGCTATGCTGGCACAGTGAACCTTCTCAGTGCATGGCATGAGGCCATCAGACAAGAGAGCTGGGGCCGTTGGCATCAGCTGATAAATACGTCTAGAGCCTAACTTCCTTCTTAAAGCTTAAAAACCATGCCCTGTCACCCCAGAGGCCATCAGTTTGAAGACTGAATACCCTGTCCCCAGACATAATGGAGAAATAGAGAGGTGCTGTGTGACCATCACCACCAACATCCCCATGACCTGCTTCAACTCCAGGTGCTACCTCTGGATTGCAGTGGGTTTTATGTTTTGCTTTGTTTTGTTTTTAACTTTGGGGTGTGCTACTTTTTTATGAACAATAGTGGCAATTCGGATGCTTCATGCGCAGAAAATGTCTAAGCCTGACTCTTCCTCCATAGCCTTGAGCCTGAAGCCCTTTTGCTGGCTGCCACCCCATAATGTGTAATTGGTTGACAATTACTGCACTGCAAAGACTAGAGCCTGTAAATTCAGCTGACATCATAGGAATAGAGTTTAAACACCGCCCTTAAGTGCATCAACTTCTCAATCTAGTTATCTCCAAACTATTTCATGTCTATTACCACTTTGACTCAAGGAAGACTAAATCAGTGCGGTACCTGGTTTTAGCCACACCTCACACTCTCCTTTAACCCCAGTCCTTAGCTAACCCTGCATAAGTGATTATATAGCTGTACGACCTGATTTGAGCATCAGACCATCCATCCTAGACTTTATGTGTTTGCTTCTACACACATGTTGACGGGGAGGTCCCAGGTGACTGTATGTTCGTTAGGCCTGGTCCATATAAAAATCCTTGCCACGGTGCTTGGCAATGTGACCCATGGGGCAACATTGGCATTCTTTTACTTGGTTTTTGGAATCAGCCTAGTTAGTGCCTAGCTGCCTCACCCAGGAACTAGAGAAATATCTACATGGAATAAGTCTCTAAGCAGCTATGTTTGCTGCTCTTGAACCTAAATAGATATTTCATCGATTCTTGTACTGATCCGGGTGCACACAGGCTTTGCCCTCAATTAAAGACACACGATAGACTCTTGATACCAATGAACATGGAAAAATTCTAAACATCTCATTTTAGACACATCTTAAGAGTGATTAATGAGCGAGGGTTGTAGCATATGGTTGACATATACATTTAATCCATGATAAAATAATAATGATGCTAACAATAATAACTATGCCCCCAGTAGGAAAGGGAAATAGCAAACTTTTAAATATAGTTATCACAGATAAATCTGCAAATAACAGTGATCTTTCCTTTGCAGGCGGCTGCTCCCCTCAGGCACGCCCTGCTGCTGTTCGGCAATGCACGCCAGCTTGCAGAAAACCTTTCTCATACTGCACACAGGTGAGTCTCATGCATGGCTCCCCTACAGTGGTATTTCTATGTAGTGTGGTGTGCACGGCTGCTTCAGTGAGGCAGTCATTTTACATACTTATACCGCCATCTAGAGGTATGTGGAGGGATAACAACTATTGTCAAGACTGCAGTTTAAGAAAACTGCCCTTAAACTAATTTATGCTCCATCTACCAATAGCTATTTTAGTTAATGGATGCATTCTATTTTTAGCCTTTCATGCAACTGAGCTGATTTGAAATTTGTACAGGCTGTTCATGTTTGATAAAAAGTATTTTGTAAAATTTTTTACATTTCAATGTTTAAGGCTAAGTAAAGCTTTAGTTTGCTGAAACTAGGTTAAATATACGTATGACGACGGCTGAAAAAATGTGCGTGTGTGCGTGTGTGTGGGGGTGTGGGTGTGTGTGTGCATGTGTGATGAGCATGTATGTGCAATTTGCCTTTCTTTCATGCAGGGTTTTTGTTTTCTCCCCCATCCCTTCCACATACTTCTGCTTGCGAACTGATGTCAAATGTTCACTACATTGTAATTAGTGGCTCTAACTAGTTGCGATGCATACATAGTATTTTAAAGCTGTGTTGCCAATCTTAAAGAGGCAGGTTTCTTCTTGCAGTGTGTGTATCCTGAAAAGCAAGTCAATGAAAGTAATTTAGGCACTCAGTCATATTTTATGACTCTCCTACTTTAAGGTGAGTCAATTCTTTACCACAGTAAAGACGTGGGTAGGATTGCAGAAAATAGAAACAAAAAAGGGAAGAAATAAATTGATTGGGCCTGACAATGTTTGCAAAGTATAAGTTGTCTTTACTCAACCTTATGAACGTTCATGTTAATTAAACATAAATTCTTCCTTAAACCCTTGTCACATACAACTAACTGGATACAGCTCTTCTCTGAGGCTAAAAATAGAGATTCATCTTGTAAATACGTTTCAATAATACCACCATGGGATAATGTCCATCATTGAAAGGACGTGGCATTCTTATAGCTTTGTCGCGCACTGAACTGTGGGCGGTTAGTTCCCACACTTGCTTCTCTGGCTGCCATCTGTCCTTTCATAGGGCATCAAGGTGCTTTATTCAGCTTCGGTGGCTCTTGCTCCTTAAAATCAAATTTAGTCAACAACTGATGGTCCCCGCAAGACTAGCTGCTGGATGGGGATTGTCCTAAATGGCCAGAAGAGGCAGAGGGAGATCTGTTCAGAAAATACCAGGGGTGAATTGTACATAAGGAGCCATAATGGCAGAGTCATAGAGACTGGCAACCACACCCTTTTCCTTCTCTCTGATTTTCTGGAGTCTGTTGGACTAAGAGAAATTATTTTCCGAGTCACTTTCCAAGACAGATAGGAAGCCCTGCCTATCATTGCTCCTCACAGTGAGCCTGTCAGAGACACTCTTTACACATGAAAGCCAGCAGAAGCTGCAGAAGCAAATCTAAAGGATGCATCGTCATAATGTCAAGTAGGGGTGTGCTGTCCTGTAGCTCTGCAGTTACTACAATGAAGAGTAATGGGAAGGGCATCTTTTCTTTAACTGGGATTTCAGTAAAGGGTCTTTCTTCCACCTGGACCTCCCTCCAACGAGCAAAAAGGCAGTCACGATCAGTTAAGCACTAACGGTTCAAGGTGATAAAGACATCTAGCATCTGGATAATGAGAGCACTCAGCATCACCCAATTCAAATAAAACGTGCACACACTTGTGGCTTTCCTTTGCAGTAAGAGAGGGAAACTGGAACCTGTGGGCAGGCGTCTGAAACCGGTGAGGGGTAGCTGAAAATGAAAACCTGGTGAAATGCCATAAACATTCTAAGAAAAGAAACAGCATATTAATACACCTTATTCTCAAAGCACTATGATAACTATGATGTCCCGTTGGAAATGTCCAAATTACAAGCACGTTAGAAAATTTGCAAGTTATTTCGTGTTGATATTGGGATCCAGAAAGATGAATTACACACTTGCTCTCTATCCCATCGGCCAATCAATTGCTGAAACCCCCACCTTTCCATGACATATCAAAGGCAAAGATTAAGAGATTTCACTGATGTTTGAATTCTTCTTGATTGACTTGCACAACTCCTATGTAACCACAAATGTATTTTCTGTACCATAGGGTGGAGTCTGCGGCTGTGAGAAAGGGTACACAGAAATAATGAGATCAAGCGGCTTCCTGGATTACTGCATGAAGGTCCCTGGCTCCGAGGACAAAAAAGCTGATGTGAAAAACCTTCCCGGGAAAAACAGACCTGTGAATTCCAAAATACATGACATTTTTAAAGGATGGTCTCTTCAACCTCTTGACCCAGGTGTGTGTCCACTGTGAATAAGGGATGCAAATTTTTTCCCAGTGAACTCAAAGTGTGACGATCTCTCACTGTAGAGAGAATTGAGGGAGGGAAGGGAAGGAGGGAGGGAGGGAAGGAGGAAGGAAGGAAGGAAGGAAGGAAGG
>LOEQ01010437.1:4803-15246 GCA_001685075.1 Bramus lutescens | reverse complement strand
TTCTTCCAAACCTTCACCTATACAACATCTTGCTCTCTTTCAAATTTGTGGTCTATATTTTCTATTGATTGCTGTTACATTTCTCTCTAGTAAGTAATACATATTCTTGGGATACTCAGGAGAGAAAACTCTCGGCACCTGATTTCATGGAGCAGTTCACAGATCATGCCAAAACATGACCAACTTCTCCCATCGAATAATTGGCTAGCTTAGCCAACCCTTTCAGTTCTACAAAGAATCACCAGCTCTGGGTTGTCAAGCATCATGTTACTCTGTGTGTGCTTTCTCTCCTAAATGTTGTAGACTTCTTTGTGCTAAGGTTGTATGCTATTTCTGTCTTAAACAGATGGCCGAGTAAAAATTTGGGTTTATGGCGTTTCTGGTGGCAGTTTCCTTATCATGATTTTCCTAGTATTTACTTCTTATCTTGTTTGGTAAGTACCAAGGAATGAAAATTGTATAAACCCTGTTTTTGTGTGTGGCATGCTAAAAGAAAACCATATTTTTAAAGCATTGGTAAAAGTGACAGGAATCTCAGTACCATAGGAAAGTGATTGACAGTTGAACTATGGGACCTTTAACAGTATTGTTACCACTTGATACCATGTTCCTATTTGGGTTTTGATTAATATTGGAAAGTACAAAAGACAAACCATATCTTGGCATTTTTGCACTTAGCGTTTGGTTTAGACTGTAAGTTTATCATCATGCATGTGAGACATCTCCTAGACAATGATGCTGAGTTCCACACCCAAGGATCTGAAGTTAGTTATTTTTGGGTGTGGCCAGGACTTCTGCACATAAATGAATTCACTAAGTAATTCTGATTTGTTGTTAATCTGAGAACACTACTTTAGATGACTGTAATTATTACATTATTCTCAATTTATTATTAGTTCTTAATCTAACCTGTTTTTGAAAAGGTGGGGCAAATTAACCAGTTACTTCGGCTTGTTAATGCATTTTGAATAACAAAGATAATATTAACTATCCACATTTAATTAGCTGTCAATTCCAGGGACCCTGCTTTGTAAGTGACTGGTCCTACTGCCTACTCTCTGGAAATTCTAATTAGTTTACTGTACAGAATATATTTTAGTTGATGAGCAATTCTTGAGACTATATATACATAAATAAATTTGAATATTTTAAAGTATGTTAGGAATATTATATTAGCTTCCAAAGCAACATTTTCAAGGATTCTTCATGAGATCAAAGTATTATTTGACTTTTTTCTCACAACTGAGATATTTATATTTTTCATCTGTCTCATAGAATATTTCTTGAGACTAAGTCTTAATCCTGACTCAAATCTGCGTATTTATCTTCAAATTCTGTTTCCAAGGCTACATAGACTTTTAAATTTTTGCTTTTGGTCAGTTAAAAACTGGTGAAGAAAATCGGGTGACTTTTATCCCTCTTGCCACCTGTAGTGATCAAAATTGAATTCCTAGAAATGAGATTTCCACCCAGCTGGTATTTCCCGAGTGTTGTGGTAAAAAGCGCTGTCCCCAGCACCCACCCTGTCCTCCACCCTGTAGTCCAAGGACTGGACCAGCTTCAGTGTTTCAGCTGATATGCTTGGCGAGTAGCGTGGACATCTAGTCATAGTGAACACATGTGAGCTGAGTGCTTCCTAGGAGTTTCAGAGACCTCTGAGGTACCCGCTAACAGAAAGGGTTAGAAAGGGGGTGTTCTAAAAGTCACAGTAGAGGACATGAAGGTTTGTAGGGCAATGCTCTTCAAGTTGCCCACAGTAAAGTTCCAGATCACCAGTCTGCCTGATGGCAACATAAAAAACAAGTGACTTCCTTGAGACGAACAATGTCATCCTCAGCCTAGATTCTGTTGTTCCCTCTGCACTCTTATACCCAAGAAATTAAAAATGAGCATGTGATTTTTAATATTTCTACTAGTGGAAATATTCATATAGGTCCATGAATATTCCCTTCCCTATGATGACTTTTCTCCCTTCCCTATGATTCTCACATTTTTTAAATTAGTCTACTCTTCCAGCAGCACATATTTAATAAGACTCTGAGATCCTGGATTCTAGCAGTAAAATTGTGGTTACCAATACCCTGTAGAAGGAGCTGTGGGCAGGCCTGCTTTTCGTCCCACCCAGCTCCCGCACAGCTAGCTTATACCCCAAAATAACNCCAATGAAAGTAACACATACACAGATGACCCTCCCACATCAGATACCCCCTCCCTCTTGTCGCTCCCTCCCTCTGTCATTTCTATGCTATCTAAAGTCAGTCTGATCTTTGGACTCAGTCTTCCAAACACTGGGACTAGGGGTGAAAAACCATGCAAGCTGAGACGATCTGATTACAAAATACCAGAAGAATTTCTCCCTTATATTTATAGTGACCAACATACATTGCATAAAAGACTCGCATTTGGATTTACACACCATTTCTTCCTCATTCTGGCGCTACATTAGTCTTCCTAAAATATATCTCCACTGATCACACCTCTCTAATGTCTCATTTGATTGGTGAAGTCAGAGTCGTGTTTCACCAGTCCAACTGAATGCCCAAAGTCTTTCTAGACCAAACACAAACAACTCTCAATTTCATCTTCTGCTATTCCCTGGACCCTGCACAGGCTAATTTGTGCTGCATAGACTCAAATCATTTATCTATATTTTCTCACAGAGGAAAGTGTCTTTTAAAATGACCAACTTATGTATTTTTCTATTTAGATGAAAAAACTTGAACACGCATTTAATGAATATGCTTAATCATATATCCAATCCCAAAGCCTGTGCCGTATATTAATATTTACCTTAAAGTATTGACTTCAGGTAGATCAATGGATATTTCCTTCATTACGATTCCGCCTTCCTTACAACTGAGTCTCATTCATGGCAGTCACGGTTTATGCAGCTATCACATGCAGCTTCACGTCTGCTGCTTAGCGATCCCGTCAGCCCCTCCATTAGCAGTCAGATGTCTTCTCGTCTCTTCACCATGTTCATTCCCACACACAAGGTTGAGACACGGCATGTCTGAATCTGTGTTGCTGTTTCAGATGCTTTATCCCAACAGCCCATTCCATCTGTCCACCTTTCTCAGGCCATCGTGTTTGCCCTGTGTGTTTGCTCACGATCCCTGCTGAATNGCTTAATCCTCATGACCCCTTCAACAAAAAGGAAGCTTTCACAACCAGTTCTTGGCATTCCACCCAGGCTTCCAGGCAAACTCAAATTTCAACCTACAGTCTTCTCAAAGAGCCAGAAATAGCTCGTCTGGGTCTCCTCCCCTGGGGCATTTACTTCATTCATGCTGACAGTTGTGGGTATTTGTGTAGATAGCATTCAACTTTCTCCGGAACCCCAAAGACATGAGAGGGGCAACTATGTTGACTACGCTTTTACACCAAACATTGGATCATTATTTATTGAACACCAGGATAAGTAAATGAATAAATAATTTCATTAATTAAAAAAAGGTGGGTTTTGTGGATAAATAAGTTTGTGGATAAATAAGTTTCGGTTTGTGAATAAATAAGTCAAATGTTTGTAATGTTAGGCACAGAAATACTTCACGGAAGCTGCTTTCTTTAATCCCCGAGATTGTCTCCTGGCATGATTGTTCCCACTCCCCTTTTAAAGAGCCCTTGACTGAAATACTGTTTCTGTCCTCACGTGACTTGTAGAATCAGCTCTGTATTCGGATAACCCCAAAGTGCAGGCTTCTTCTACACATTCTCTCCCTTGAGTAATCCTGCAGGGTTTTCACATGCACTGTGAAGGGTCGGTTTCCACCTTAGAGTGCCTGCATTTTTCTACAGGTAAAGGAACCACAGCCTGGGAGAGACCGGTCCTTCATTGCCTGAGAGCAGCTGCCTGCAAATAGCCAGATACATCTTTTCCTAGCCACTCATTCTATTAGAAGGCTTGTAGGAGCATTAAAGGATGACAGTTTGGAGATGTTCTATTTTCCACACAAAGAAAAGGTTTACGGTAGGAGAATTCCTACAGTATGCCAGGGTTTAGACATATATACTTTAAATGAACACAATTTGTAATAAAACTTGGAAAGGTTTTTTGAGAAAAGCAGAAAAAAAAAAGTCTCCCTAAGCATTTCTTTCTGCAATGACCTTCTGAGCACAGGTTTCCCTAGGAATAATCATCAGATAACGATTTGCTGAAGCTTCCCACTAGGTGAGCTTGTGGTTAACCTGAACATTATGCCTGGAAGACACTCTAGATAACCATGTCCGTTCTGGAAACACATTTGGTAACAGACTCACCATCCATGGTTGGTAGTGCTGTCCTGGCTTCCAGAGGCTTGTCTCTCATGGGTAGCTGTTCAAACAAAAAAATGTTCCCTGCTTCCATGAAACTATGCAACCTCAGCTTGTTTAAGAGTTTTTCTTGGGGGTCACATTCCAAGGCTCTTAGAAGTATCTGCAGCCTGCTTGTCTCTCTGCTTTCCAGGCTGAATGAGCTCTTCCTCTTTGCTAAGACGCAGATGTGATTGAAAGAAGTCCCTTTAAAATGTGTCTTCGATGATCTCGCACAGCCAGGACAGCGGCATGATCTTAGCTTTGTGTGACTCTGCCAGTAGTCGTGGCTGTCCAGAGCACTCTGTCAGGCTCAAGAGGAAGATGACATGCCAGAGGTAGATGCTGGCTGGGCACCACAGTGGTGGTTGTGGCCCGTGGCCCGTGCGCAGGTCTTTGCGGTCCCTGCTTTTGCTTGAGGGAGAAAGATGAAGCCTTTTCTAACACGAGAATCTAGGGAGGAAAAAAAAAATAAGAAACATTTATCTTAAAGAAGACATGTTCCAATAAAGCAGAAGAAAAAGGAACCCAGAACTACAAAGACAGGCCTCTTAGCTGATGGCTTTTCACAGGGCGGCCTTGCATATTCTCCCTTTTAGGGGGCTTATTAACTGGCCTAGAAGTTTTGTTGGCCACAGCTGTACAGAGACCTGCATTCTAGAGTTCCCACATCAGCGTTAGGTAGGGATTTCATTTGTTTTAAGTACTCTAAAGACTCTCAGATCTTACACATTCACTGGTGAGACCCTTGGGCTTGTGGTGTTCACAGATTGCACACTGTGAGATGAGTCACAGTGAATAAAGCCCTAATCTCAATGACTCCAGGCCATGCGTGGCCCACCAAGGTCTCCAGTCCTCCACTGTCTCAGAGGTGAAAGCTGTGCTCATAAATCCACATATGGAAGCAGACATAAAAACATCTGTGCACATTTTGAGTAGAATTTCCCAGGCCCGGCTTGCAGAGCCTCGCCAAGTTTATGTGTCTCCCAGGCAATGATTTTATCTCCTCATACAAATCTAGCCATTGCTGTTCCTTGTTGTTACTCCCCAGGTCCCCAGTTTTCATTTCTCTTCACCTAGGAACATATAGCACACGCAAAATAAGGGCAGAGTGCCCGAAACTGTAGGATCTACAATTCTCAACCCTCTACTTATTCCCAGTATTTCCTACGTACCAGAGATATGGGGACATCTTTACCATTACTTCAGAAGAAATTCTTGATACCCACCAAGGTAGATATACAAGGTGTCACTTCCAGAAGGTCCTAACCTCTCCTCTGATTTTTTTTCCACCATCTTTAAATGCATTAGATCAGCATGCCAAGGAACCTGTTTCAAGCCAGGTTTGTTATCCATGCTAGACGCTCCACCCAACTACAAATAAAGCCTCCGGAATATACTTATGATTCAAATGGATAAAGTTAAATTGGATGCTAGTCAAGTAATTATGCAATATCCCTCTGAGAACCAGAGAGAGCCTGGAAGGCAGGATCTTAAAGCTTGGTCTCTCTCAGCAGAGGATTCTAAATCAAGCTGCTGCTTCCCAATCAGCTTCTCTGCCTGGAAGCTGCTGGCCTGTAGCCTCTGCCCAGGACTCAGTAAGTGTTCATTGGGAGCCTACTGCCTGCCAGGTGCGAGGTAGAAGCCCTGAGAGGATGCATGGTTCCATTCAGGAAAGTTTTAGAAATCATTTTTATGTCTTTGGCTTGTATGGCTTGCTTCAGACATCATCAGGAAAATTAATTTTGCTCCTTAAATTAGAACTTGGGCATTTTAAGTTATGAAATCCTTCCTTCAATTGGTTCTGTCAAAATTTTTATATTCAAATAAATTCAATTAACGAGGAATTCACCACTCTCACCACTGGGTGAAAGAAGTTGGACACAAAGGGTCACAGCTGGTAAGAATCCGTTTGTGTAAGACATCCAGAACGGAGAGATGCGTGGAGGCAGAAGGTTAGGTAGAGCGGCCAGGGAACACAGGAGGGGAACAGGAGACACTGATCAGTGATGAAGATGCTACCATGATAGGTGGCGGCGACAGCGGATGACACAGTAGTAAATGCAGTTTACAAACAAGAATGCTTCGTTTTAATTAAATTTGGTCTGGATATAAAATTCAATACATTTTTCCAGGCAGAAGAGAATGTCACTTCTAACAAACACCTCCCTCTCAGGTCCTGGGACTTATTGAAGGAATAAGTATAAAATGCTTAGCACAGACTTGGCACTCAGTCTTCATTGAATAAAAATAAATAATAGATGCTACTGTGTACTACATGCCCTAACAGTCTGAAAGCAGGAGAGAGAGAGAGAGAGAGAGAGAGAGAGAGAGAGAGCCCTGATGATGACAGAGCAGAAGAGAGCTAGCCTCTGGAAACATGACAGAGCCAGGCTCTGGGGAGATAGGGGTCTGTGTGGAGACAGAGAGCACATGACAAAATTTCAGCTATAAATAAGAATCAAGAATGGAAGTGCACAGTGGATAGCCATGTGGATTTGGCACGTCAGGATCTTTATGAGTAAGAAAAGTAGTCTCCTATTTGACAAAAGTTTTCCTTCACAGGCAAAGCGAGGCCCAGGTGAAGACAGCTTTGTAGAGAACTGTTGAACTTCTGCTCGATTACAGTGGGTTGGTAGCCAAATAAATACCAGTTTTCAGGCCAGAGCAAGACACAGGGGTCTGGCTGCTCCAGCTGCTTGAAATGTTAAACATCTGGGATGTGGAAGTCATGGTAACTTAGGAATTAGTGAGCAGCAGAAGTCTACCTTCCTGTGCATGAATAAGAACAACTCCAGAAAATAGCTCTTCTCCTAAGCCGCTCACTCCACTAAACCATGTGTAAGATTTTGAAAATATGGTGGCTTATATTTTTAAAAAGTTAAATTGAGGAATACAGGCATAAACTAAAACTGCAGTTTCTAATCATGCTGGCTACATATACTTCTATACTATGGGCTGGAGTACAGCTGGAGTCAGGTTGGGAAAGAATGAGCTATGATGTTCACACAAGGACAAAACTTCCCACAGTGCATTTTACCCACTATCTCTCCCTTGATAAGAGTCACAAGACTTATTCAAAAGAAAACCCATACTTACTGATAAATGAGTCATTTGTAATTTTCCCACTTAAATTTCCAGCCTTCAAGGTTGTCTTTGGCAGCCAAAGAATAGCTCTCTAACCTTTATCTGAAGAACTCTTTTCCCTTTGCAGCAAGAAGCCAAAACCACATCAAAGCACACCTCGCCATCAGAAGCCACTGACCTTGGCCTACGATGGAGACTTGGACATGTAACTTGAAACAGGAATCCAAATGTAGACATCAACTGCTGCCTTAACTGCTTTCTCTTTTGTAGCTCTCAGACTTCTCAGTTCTTTGAGGAATCTCATGATGTGATACCTTGGGCAGAATACAAATACTGCAAAAGTAATAGTGCCCCAACTTCATCTGGACATGGAGTCAAGGATTACTGGGTCTGCCATTTTGTTTTCAAGTTGTTTGTGGGTGTGAGTGTTTTACTTTTTTGGTTTTCCCAAGAGGCCTGAAAACCCTTCTCTTCCTGTTTGAAAATGAAAGGAAGAAACCATGAAGGATTTTCCACAGACTTGAGTAAACTTGATCTTCAGCCGCATATTCGCATATTGACAATCCACGGGAAAGTCCAATCAAGGCATTTACTGTAAATGGCGAGTCTGACACTGTATTGTTATGCACTATATTAGTGCAGAGTCCTTATTCCCATACTTCAACATGAGTTTTCTAGAGTTTACATTGGTTCAAAAACTTTCCAATTGGATTGCCTATTTTCATGAACACAGAGAGAATGGGTTGCCATTTCTGAAGTTCTCTGAGTTTTTACCTTTAAATATTTTATTTTATTTTGTAGCCAGGGGAAGATGGCACTTTGTGGGCTGCATCTGTTGAGACAGAAGAGTGTGCGTTACAGCTGGACTAGAATAAAATGGGTGGTTTCTGTGTGAAATGTGTACTGAATGTTACCAATGAAGTAGGTGATTGTACTGGAGAATGAGGTAGACTATTTGATAACTAAAACTGTATTTTAACAAAAATTTAGCTGTGTAGCTATAGCATTAACCACACACAGTTGTAATTCAGTTTAATGTTGACCAAAATATGCTTTTGTAATTTCAATTTTCTTATCTGAATATTTATAAATTATTTTGAATTTAATTATCTGACCTCATTTAATATACATTGAACACCGACCCTGTTTGTAGCGAGTCTTGTTTTTATAAGGTTTCAATAATATCTAAAGCAACACATTAAAAAGCTGAGACCATTTTATGAGCTAATCGTTTGTAGTCCCGGATGTTGGAAGTAAGAAGGTGCCATTGTGTGCTATGGATTTGTCTTTCTAACAAATAAAGTACTCAAGAGACTGTAATGCTGGCTGGCTTATATTTATTCACTTCCAAAGCTGTGCTTTGACAAAAACAATTTAACTCTCATCTCCCTGTTTCATCATTTTAAGAACTGGCAGATAAAATCACTGATAGAGAAAAAGAAACCCCAGTTTCTCAATACTATCAGCTGTGTCAAAATATAGGCATCCGTCACAGAGACGGAGCAGCGTGGAAGGGAGATTTATACTCCAGATGATGTCAGATCTACTACCATAACCCTGGAAACATTGATATGTAAATGACCCAAGAGAACTAAGCAATGTTAAAGACAGAATGGTGACAAGGAGCAAAACAGACTGTTTTTATTTATCTGGTGGCATCTGATAACTGTTTAACAGATAGGTAGGCCTTTGATAATTGCTCTTAACTGACATCGGCATTTTTTTCCCAGGAAATAGGAGGTGAAAGAGGTTATCTTACTACCAACACTCTCAGAGCTGGGTTTTCATTGTTCAGTTTCTCTGAAATAGCAGCCATGCTTGAAACACTTGAAGAGAGCCTGACCTGGAGACTAGCCCTGATAGGCCCTTGAGTACCCATGTAACTCTCAACAGGAATATAAATTGTAACAAAAAATGGTAGATAAAACATCACTTTCTTTTTAACATGCACATTAATAATAAGTATAAAATCTTGGTATGCAGTAAACATCACAATAAATACTGTCTGTGATTAGCACTTTATAGCACATTCAGGATTGGGAGCCTTGGGTCATTATATGTTTTCATTCATTACGGAATCAACTATTATAATATATATTGAATTTGCATTAAAATACTAGATTTTCAACATTTCTGGCTTGAGTAAAATTGTTTCTCCAATAATATGAAATTGCACAAAATAATTTTTTTTGTTTACTCACATTTTCCCCATATCATTGTCAATATAGAGTCTATTCATTTATTAAAACAATACATATTTATTGAATAGCTGCCAAAATAGGCATAGTGCTCAGAGGTACATTACTGAAGCAATAAAATAGAGTCTTTTCTGACTTTCAAAGGACTTTAAAATTATGCCGCACAGCTCAGGAATTCATAGACAGGAATTCTAGCCTGCTCTAGTAAAGACAAGTGGGCATTGCAGGTAAATAGAAATCCTGTGGGCTGCCATCAGTTCATTCACCAGGTATGGAAGTATTTTACCTTTATGAAACATATTACTCATAGAACAAAAAATAGTTTGAATCTATATAGTTCTTTTAAGTGTAAAGGCATATGTCTGAAGGTAAGAAGGGTGGTGTCACTAATTAGTTGTCAGCCTGAAGTCATCTAAATTAAATTTTGACTCACTGTTATTATTCTGCTAAAGGAACAAAGCACTAACATGACTCCTAGTGTCAAGTGCTATAGTAATAGATAAGTGCATCCCTACACCCTCATTGGATAAGCTTTTCCTTGTAGCAGATAGTAATTAGCACAGTGACCCACAACTGGGCAATGTGCAGAGAGTGAGAGACTGAAACGCTCAGCTCCAAATGGGATGTCTTTATCAAACCCCTCTGCTTAACATTCAGGGATCTATAGGAGCGAGGAGGCAGAGGTGGTGGATGACTCCCAGGAGACAATGTTTTCCAAAAACACCAGAGCTGAAGCACATGTACACTCACAGACTGTGGCAGCACACACAAGGTTCAAGCCAGACAGAATCCCAACATGGAGAAGAGGAAGTGTATGTTGTGGGAGCTCCTTCCGCTCCTTCAGCCAATAGCCGCTGAGATACCA
>LOEQ01010436.1:87832-100224 GCA_001685075.1 Bramus lutescens | reverse complement strand
CTTTGGAAGAGCAGGCAGTGCTCTTAACCACTGAGCCATCTCTCCAGCCCAACCTCCAAAATCTGCTGCAAAAATAGAACCAAAGAATGAAAAGGAGCTACAAATATGTAGTTGTAGATATGTATAAGACACTGGTCAGCTGGATAAAATATATGAATAATACTGCATATAGCTAGCTGTCAGAGGTAAGACATTGCGACAACAGACAAAGCCATCCAAATATTTGATGGACATTTCATTATTTAGATAGCAACATATCTGATAAGTTCTTTTCAGAATTTTGTTACGTTTATTTATTCATCATGTATGTGCATATGTTTGTGGGCATGTATGTGCTATGATGTATGTGTGTGTAGAGCTCAGAGGACAGCTTGCTGAAGGCTCTTTCCTCCACCATGTTCGTCCCAGTGGTTAAAGTCAGATCTGGCTTGGCAGCAAGTGCTTTCACAAGGTCCACACCTACTAAATTCTTGGCCCGTTCCCTGATTACTAATAGTTCTCATACTAATGAGAAGCAACGAGGCATGTTGCTAGGCTGGACTCAATGCTGCCAATGAGTAAGGTATGAGCTGCAAGGATCTGGAAGAATGCGACTGTGCCATCTGTCTCTCCTAAACAAACAGAGCATGGTCACATAGGCTAGGTAAAGTGTGTGCACATACATGTGTCTGTGCTTAAGGTAGATTTTAGAGAAAAGATAATGGGATGTCCTGGTCAGATACCAAAAGAGAAAGACGACTCACGAGGGAGAGGAGCCCAAAGAGAAAATTCACATCTGTACAATTCTGAGAAGTTCTGATGAGAAAATACAATGTCCACATAGATTGTTTTCTTATGATCACAGTTGGACAAAGACCAACATACCATAGACTTCTGGGAGTTGACTCACAAAAGGCAAAGTTAGGGATAGACACAGGCTCTTAAAGTGGGAAGGACCATAATAAAGGATTCTAATATTCTATTTAGAGCAAGACATTTAAAGGTGCAGAGGTAGGCTTTAATGGAAGCATATGCAAGAGAGGACTGGGAGTGCTGTATTCAGCTTCAGCAGTTCAATGCACTTAAGAGCACTTGCTGCTCTTGCAGAGGACCCAGGTTTGGTTCGTAACACCCACATGGTGGCTCACAATCATCTGTAACTCCAGTCCCAGGGGATCCAACATTCATTGTTTTATGTGTCTGGGGATGTAGTTCAATTGGAAGGGTACTGGTTTAGCATGCACAAAAGCCTGGGTTCAGATCCCAACACTGCATGAGCTAGACTGATGATATATGCCTGTCATCCCAGCACCTAAATTGTGAAGGCAGAAGGATCAGCTGTTCAATGGTAGTCTAGCCTACATAGTTTGATGCAAACAAAAGAAAAAAGTAAAAGAAGAAATCGATTACTTGTGCACACTAAAATTAATTGAAATACAGAAAGAAATTGCTTTCTAAAATATGAATGAGGCCAGGCGGTGATGGCTCACGCCTTTAATCCCAGCACTCAAGAGGCAGAGGCAGGTGGATCTCTGTGAGTTNGAGTTCGAGGCCAGCCTGGTCTACAGAGCTAGTTCCAGGACAGGCTCCAAAGTTCCAGAGAAACCTCAAAATATTGTTTGTTTGCTGATGATGGAACCCAAACCCTGGGCATGCTAGGCAAACACTGCATCACAGAGCTATACCCTTAGCCCTCCAAATCAGAATTTTAGCAAACATTCGAACTTTGCTTAACCAAGGTACTGGTAATGTATTTAATACAGTTAGTAATAATGTGTAAGATCACATATCTAGGATTTGAATTGCTAGTTGGCACCCAGAAAAGATGCCGTCCATTTTCAGATCTGGTCACATTTCCAGTGGGAGTGATTGTCACTGTTATGTTTGCATTGTAATTATTGAGGAAGAATCTCCTGCTGCCTAGTTAGTTGATTAGTTAGTTAGAATATTCTTGCTTTTGCCTAGTTTGTTTGCTCATTTATTATTATCATTTTGAAACAGGATTTCATGTAGCCTAGGCTGGCCTGGAACTTACTATCTAGCCGAAGTTGGCTTTGAACTCCTGATCCTCCTGCCCCCACCTGGGATTACTGGCATGTGCCATTATGCCTGGCTTGTATAGTATTTTTTTATATCACATATGATGCTCCTAAATCTCCTGACTCCCCTTTGCTTATTGGGTGAAACCTAAACTCAGATTAGCATTTCAAACCCTTATTTTCTTTTTCTCCTTCTACCCCAGTACTTGGAAAGATTTTGATTTCTGGAAGGTTGAGAAAGCATTTGATGGATTTCAGCCATGGATGACTGCTCCATATTAAGCAAATCAAACAAAACGGGCAAGTTTTACTGCAGTGTTGCTGTCATACAGTGGAACTGCATATTCTTTTCTTGTTGGATGGCTCAAGCCTACAGCGTTCTGCATACAAGGCAAACAATGAGCTGCGGCTTCCCAACCTCTGTTTGTCATTGAGACAGGATCTTAGTAGGTAGCTCAGGCTTGCCTCGCACTCCTGATTCTTCTGCTTCAGCCTCCCAAGTACTGAGATTCCAGGCTTGGGCCATTATACCCATTAAAATGTGCATATTTGAAGGGCACAATTTGATAATATTTTTGCGTATGTGTACACTTAAGAAACCATGGCAGTTAACACAGTGAACAGATCCATTGCTAAAATTTTTCGCGTGTCCCTTGGTAGCCCCTCCATCCAAGCGAACAGTTTTCAGCATACTATCACTTTACCTTAGATTACATTCCCTAGAATTTTGAATAAATTGAACCATGCAGGCAGCATATATGCTTTCCTTTGCTCTGGCTTCTCTTGGCATATTATCAGTTGGTAAATATTTGGGTCATTTCTACTTTTTGCTTATTTTAAGGATAGGTTTCCTTCCTTCCCTTCCTTCCTNCCTCCCTCCCTCCCTCCCTCCTTCCTTCCTTCCTGTCTTAAACCTTCCCCCTTAGAGTTACTGCACCATGCATTATATATTCCTAATAGCAGGGCACATGAATTTCATTTTCTCCATATCTTTAGCTTCTGCCTTCTCAGTTTCATTTCTTGTTTCTTTCCCACTCCAGGAGTTCCTTCCTGTCTCCTCTTTTTGTGGTCTTGTTTGATCCCCCTGTTTTAATTTTTAAATTAAATTATCTTAAATGTTTGAGTATTTTACTTGCATGTGTGTCTGTGCCCTATATGAATGCCTGGTACCTGGAGAGGCCAGAGGGCATCAGTTCCCCGGAACCTGAGTTATAGATGGTTGTGAGCCACCATGTGGGTGCTGGGAGCTGAACCTGAACCTGTGTACTCTCAAAGAGCAGCTAGTGCTTTTAACCATTGAGCCAAATCTTCTCTTTTCGTTTTTCAAAACAGGGTTTCTCTGTAGCTTTGGAGTGTCCTGGAACTGCCCTGAAGACCAGGCTGGCCTTGAACTCAGAGATTTGCTTGCCTCTGCCTCTGGAGTGCTGGATTAAAGGTGTCTGTCACCATAACCAGGCCATCTCTGTTTTAAATGCCCTTTGTTTGTTGATGACAACCAAGTTTCTGTCTTTTACCATCCTTCTTCTCTGAACTTTTGATCTGTCCCTTTTATCTTAAATATCATTAGAGTTCTGTTAATTTCCTGTTGCTGTTGTAATGACTTGCCACAGGCACAGTGGGCTAAACAATGCAGACTTTCTATGCTACAATTCTGTAAGTCACTACTCTGATGCAGATCTCCAGGGGAAACCCCATTTTGTAGCTCATTAAAGTTACTGACAAATTTTAGCCCTTTTTGCTTCTAGGACTGAGGTTCTTGTTTCCCTACTGGCTGTCAGCTGAGGGTCATTCTTAACTTCTTGAAGCCATCCCCGTTCTTTGGCTCCTGGGCACCTTTGTGTTCAGAGTTAGTCCTTGTCATGTCTCTCTTGTTCTTGCATTTCTAGCTTACTCCCCACACTCTGAGTCCATCTCCTCAGTTTTTGAGGTATCTGAAGAGACTGGGAACACTCAGACAAGCCAGAACTATCTGTCTCACTGATATAACTGTAGTCACTTGTTCAAGATCTCTTTTTGTCTCAGGGAATGATGTCATCACACTACTTGAGAAGCTGAGGCAGGAGGGTTGGTATGGGCTATAATAAGAAGGACCTGTCTCAAAAACAAAACAAAACAAAACAAGCCCAACCCCCAAGTTTATTTTGTTGTGTAGGGGAATACATTAAAAGGTTCTGGGAATTAGTGTATAGATACTTTGGGGTTATTATTCCCTCTACTACAAATTGGGCAATTATAGGGACAATTTAGGCTCTACTCAACTATCTATTTCTTCACTTGGATTTATTTTGGGAAGTTTGAATTTAACATATTAGCAATGGAACTTTTAATTTCTTCTCTGGCAAAACTCCTACCCTACTCCATTGTTCCTATGTCAACAAATGACAACATCATCTGGTTTGTTAAATTAAAAGCTAAAACCTTAGGTCCCAGCCTCAATGTCCCCATTCTACTTCTTGCATTCAGTTGTTCAGCAAGTCTTTTTAAGTTTAATTGCAAAATATGTCTTAACATTTTTTTCTTTTTACAAATATTATTTTTTATGTCTGTACACCACGTGCATGCTGTGCTCAAGGAGGCCAGAAGAGGGCATCAGATTTCCCCGGGGACAGCATTACAAATTATTTTGAACCACCCTATGGGTGCTGGGAATAGAATCTGGGCCCATGCTCTTAACCACTGAGCAATCTCCCCATCACCTATTTTTGTTATTTTCAACTTGTTTGTGTGTGTGGACTGTGGGTGTGTGTATTTGAGTTCAGATGCTCTGGGAAGCTAGAAGTGCCAGTTCCCTCTGGAGCTGGAGTTACAGGCAGTTGTGAGCCGCCCAGAGTGGGTGCTAGGGATTATACTCTAACCCTTCAGCAGGGCAGCATGTGCGTTAACCATTGAGCCATCTCTCCAGTCCTTGAACCCAGTTTTGTTTTTGCCACCATTCTAGGCCAAGCTGGCATTTCTTGCTCATAACTCTGGAGTCAGCTCTTTCTTGGTCTTCTCTTTTCTAACCATGCCTCCCTGTACTCTGTCCTCCCCATAACAACTAGCATTGTATGTTAAATTGAAAACCAGGTCGTGTTGTTTCTTTTTAAAAATCTTCAGTACTTCTCGTTACACATGGCCTATATGACAATGTGAGATTTGGCTTTTAGAGCAGAGGATGTAGCTCAGCGGCCGAGGGTCTGCGTGAGCTGTGCAAGGCACTGGATTCTGTCTCCAGAGTTGCAATCAAACAGATGCAGATGATGTGCCCTCTATTCAACCTCATCTCATCCCACTCCTTCACCCGGGGACCACACTCTGGCTGCATCCCCTTCCTCTCTGTTCACTAAGTTGTTTTTGGTCAACCGGACATTTGCACTTGCTCTTTCCATTTGTTGGAGATGTTCTTCCTGCTTCTCTCTGTGGTTGGCTCACTCTCATCTTTTAGGTCGTATCTCCAATGTCACCTCTCAGAATGGCCTTCCCTGGACCCCCGATTGAAAGATTTTCCCTTTCCCCCACAGAATTCTTTAATTAAAGCACCCTGTTAT
The DNA here is from genome assembly GCA_001685075.1 of Bramus lutescens. Lineage (NCBI taxonomy): Eukaryota > Metazoa > Chordata > Mammalia > Rodentia > Cricetidae > Bramus > Bramus lutescens. Next base: position 94,679 of record LOEQ01010436.1, on the reverse strand, counting down.
TCCTCTTCCAACATTACTACCTAGCTTTCTGATCAGTTGGCTTGTCCATTGATCTCTCTGCTCACGAGAATGTGATGTCTGGGGTCACACTTGCCTTTTACATCACTGCATCCACAGTGCCTAACAGTTGTTGAACAAATGAACAAATGCCAGTCTTCTCTCTCTGCCTCAACTGCTCTTCGCTTGCTTTCATCTCTGTGATCCTGCCTATGCCCTTATATGAGTTACTGTTTTGTCTCTGTGATAGGCACCATGACCAGAAGCAGCTTATAGAAGAGTCTCTTTTGCCTTATAGTTCCAGACGGAGGGTCCACAAAGGCAGAGACAGCATGGCAGCAGGTGGGAGGTAGCCAGATCAAGAAGCTGAGACATGGTCTCTTCAACCACGTGCAGAAATCCGAGTGCAAGTGGGACAAAACTATACACTTTCTAACTCTGCCCCCAGGGAGGCGCACCCTCCAGCAAGGTTGCTCCTTCTAACGGTTCTGTAACATCCTGACCAGCACCATCAGTGTGTAGTGATATGTCATTCATATTTTAATAAATAAAATCTTGTCTCAGAAAAAAATACACTTTTTTGGGGGGGGGGTTCAACCTGAAGATCAGAAAAGCAAAACACTTACTCTTACCTCCACCTCAGACCAAAATGGTGATCCTGTCTCCACAAATTCTCAGAATGAGACTGAGCTGAGACCTGTCTCCTCTCATTTTATATTCCTCTCTAGGGCTGGGATTAAAGGCATGCACCNAACTAGTGTGGCTACTGGGATTAAAGGTGTGTGTCACCACTGCCTGGTCTGTAATGCTGACCAGTGTGGCTGTTTTACTCTCTGATCTTCAGGCAAACTTCGTTTATTAAAATACAAATGAAATATCACTAAAATCAGTGGCAACCGAGTATCCAAGTATATGCACCTAATAGGGGACATATCCATTCAAATTGCTACAGTCCTTTTTTCAAAATGAAGTTCAGAGCCAGGCATGTAAGGGGAAACCTGTAATTTTGTCTATTACAGGAACCTAAGTAAGGTAGATTATGAGTTCAAAGCCAGCCTGGGCTACACAGTGAGATACTTTAAAATATCAAAACCTAGCAGGCTATGTGGCCCCATACCTTTAATTCCAGCAGTCACCAGGCTATGGCAAGAGGATTGTCTTGAGTTTGAGGCCACCCTGGAATACACAGTTTCATCCCTGCCCAAATGGACTGCAGAGTGAAATCCTGTCTCAAAACAACTCCTGTGAAAAAGAAAATAAAACAGCAATAAAATGAAAGTTTACAAAAAATAACTCAGTTTAAAATTAGGCACAGAATAAAACAAGTGTAATTCTAGCACTTGGCAAACAGAGGTAGAATTGTGAGTTCTAGGCTAGTCTGGGTTACATACTGAATGGCATTCTAGGAAACCCTGTTAACAAAACCCAAACAACCTAAGCCTAATTCAAGACTCATTACCTCAGAGCCCCTACTCAATACTAGCCCCTCTCCCCTGTGCTGAGCCTTTTAGTCTCTCATTCAGTGTACTTTGACTCATAGGTCAAGCCCCATGGCCCGTCCTGTTGGTAGGAAATGCCACTCTGTTATGCCTTGCTTGGGTTTGCTCTGTAGCCCTAGACATTCATGGATGCAGGTATGTTTTATTCTTAAGTTCCTCCTGGGTGACTAGCACACCACACTTCTTTATGATTCTTCTGAAGTTCTTAGTGCTGGGAGGTGCACACTGGCAACCAGAAGTTAGGAAGGCAGAACATCTTGTTTCACCTCTAAGGAAATAAAAATAGCTCTAAGTTCATTTTAGGAACAGAATTTTAAGGAGTTGTTCTGAAACTACAGGAAAATGATACATATTCTTGATTTTATTGAAAAAAGATCACAATTCAGTGAGGCTGGAGAGATGGCTCAACTAGTAAGAGCACATACTGATCTAGAAGAGGACCGGAATCTGGTTCCCAGCAACCATGGCTGGCAGCATACAACCACCTGGAAGTCCAGACCCGAGGGATCTGAACCTCTACAGCACCCGTGCTCTCACACACACACCCTCACTCTATCACACAAATAACTAAGAGTACCTCTTAAAAAACAAGCCAAATCAAAACAACAACGTCCCCCTCAGCTCAAAGAATATCTCTGTGCCAAGTAGCATTTGTGTGACATTTGTGGAAGACTGCACAAAAGACATACTAAGATGAGAACAATCTGAGGCTAGATGGTAACTCTAGTCAAAAACACACTTATAGCATTTAACATTTTCTGAAAGTTTGTTTTGTTGCTTTAAAGAAAATAATAAACAAACATGGATTATTGACTGGATGCAGTATTTACCTCCCTGCAAATACTAACAGATCAGGCTGCACATATCAGCTTCATTCTCTGTAAAACAGACTGCTGCAGGAGTGGGAAAAATGAGTTATTTTGCATATTTAAATACGACAAAGGTCTGAGAACTTAACCATAGTTTTATAACTTTGATTAGGAATAAATAACTGATTTTTTTCCCTTTTAAAAAATTAAAGAAAAAAATTTCAGAGTTATTTCTGTATGTGGGTGTTTTTCTGCATGTATGCATGTGCACCATGTGCGTGTCTGGTGCTTGTGGAGTTCAGAAGAGGGTGTTAGATCCCCTGGGGCTGGAGTTACAGATGGTTGTGAGCCACCATGCAGGTAGGTGCAGGGAATTGAACTCGGGTCCTCTGCGAAGCAACAAGTGCTCTTAACTGCTGAGCCAACTCTCCAGTCACATTTTTTTTCCCTTAGAAAATAAGTTTAATATGGAAAAATACTTTCAAGATTCTGAAAACCTTCATGTATATGGCAGGGAAGGAACAGAAAACATATGGGAATTCATGTCAGAAATACATTTATTTATTTACTTATTATTTCCTGAGATAAGATTTCACTATGTACAAGAAGAACTTGAACTTACCTATGTAGCAAAGGCAGATCTTGAACTCATGATCTTCCTGCCTTAGCCTCCCAAGGGCTATGACTGCAGATGGGCACCAGCACATCTTGTTAACATATTGATGCATGATTTAAAATGCATGATTGGTACTATTTGGAAAGTATAGCTATATGAATTTTACATGGAATCCCCATTTGATTACATTAAAACAAACAAAAAACAAACAAGCAAAAGTTTCTCCAATAGGTGATTAGCCTAAAAGATTTTTATTTTATGCCATTTTGGGGGAGTACATGTGTCATATGTTTGATCTATCCTTTCTAGCCAATTAGGACATCTTGTGAGAATAACAGAAAATGATTGAATAATTTATTTTCAGGGTCGGCTTACAAAGCAAGTTAAAAAGGCAGATAATTAAGACTGCTGGAACTGTGCATGACGCCAGTCAGGAATGTCAGTGCATCCTTAAGAAGTCACAGGGAAAACTGCCTTCTTGAAATAGAAGCTTCTGGGCTTGGGGTGCTTGAATTTTCAATAAAGAATAAGGATTCCAAGGATGAGCATTGCAGTAGACAACTGGAATCTCAGGTGTCTTGGAGTCTAGGCAGGAAGGATCATGACTGAGTGCCGCCTGCACTTCATAGCAAGATCATTTGAAAAAAAAAACCACCAAAAACTTTTCATTTGGGATTTTTGCTAAGGCCTAACCTACATGTTTGTGCTCTCATAAGCCCACAAAGGTCTAAGTTTAAGGAGGTCTATATGGGGAAACCACAGGTCACAGTTAGAGAAACGTGGACTACTACACCTGGACTCTGGTGACTGGGCTCGTGACCTGGTCTCTGCTCTGCTACTTCAGCTGCAAGATGCCATATCCTGCGCATCTGATTGCCACTAGGCTTCCGTACAGTCTGGTGGAGCTCCATGTGACAGAGCAGTGTCACAAAAGCTTCTCAAGGCACAGGTATTCACAGGGAAAAATTGGGGTTCTGATGTGATGTATGACCTCGTGGTCACATCTCCAAGAGCAGCAGGCAGAAGGACCCTCTCATTCCCCCTGATGTGCACAGCTAGGAGGGCATAGTCACTTGCGACTGCTGCACACCGTCCGTTCAGCTTTACAGAGTTGGTTTTTTAGATTCCAGTTTTCTGGGCTTGAAGAACTTCTTTAGTTCCCGTAACTCCTGGGGCTTCAAACTTTGGTCCACCCCTGGGGTCAGTTTGTAAGTCAGTGGGGACAGGATGTAACCATTTTGATAAAGAAAAATTCTTTTACAGAACTCAAACATGCTAAACATAACTCCAAAATATGGAACTACCTGTTAAACAGAAAATGAAAATTGTGTTAATTTTTTTTTCAAAAAGACTTACTTTTATTCACCTATCTGTGTGTGTGTGGCTCGGCACCCATGGGGGCCAGAAGAGGGTACTGGATCACTAGGACGTGGAGTTATGTGTGGTTGTGAGCATCTCAACATGGGTGTGGGGAACTGAGCTCAGGTTCTCTGGAAGAGGAGTAAACACTCTTCCTCACTGAGCTATCCCTCCAGCCTGCACGTTAAACAACTTTTTGAAATTACAAAATGAATTTTAATTTAATGTATTGTTTGGTTTTTGGACACAGGGTTTCCCTGTGTAGCCCAAGCTGTCCTGGAGTCCTGGAACTTGCTCTGTAGACCAGACTGGCCTTGAACTCACAGAGATCCACCTGCCTCTGTCTCTGAGTGCTGGGATTAAAGACATGCACCACCACTGCCTGGCTAATTTTTATTTTTTATTGGTGTGCACGAGGAAGTATGGGGAGTAATACTCTATTCAGTCATTTCCCTTTAGCCAATTTCAGTGTCTCAAGGTTTAATTAACAGAACAAGGAAGCTGTCCTGAGCTGAACCCAACCCTTTGGAGCCATGGAGCAAGTTATTAAGAAAAGATGTTTCTGTGGTGGAACTGCACCAGGGTAAGCTAAGATAGCAGCTGTGGACAGCACTACATGGCAATTCTTTTTGGAATCAAAGAATGTAGAAAGAGGAAATCTGGTACAGTGCGGGAGGGGAAGACGGATGGCAGAGCCCTGGGCAAGCACTGGGTCTACATGAATATGCATGTCATTGATTTGCACTGCTCACCAGTATATGCTGGGCTTGACTGCATATTTACATGTGAGCTAGCTAGTCCAGAGTTCTTTTTCTTAATTCTGGTGACGGAAGTCTATGAAAATATAATTCATTCGTGGATTGTATTTGTATTTCTGCAAACAATTTTAGATGGGGACTGTATTCTCCTTAGGGGTCCATGTGTCCGACTGTTGGAAAATTCTAGATCAGACTAAATGCTCAGCTCTTCTAGGATTGGGTGTTAGATTTTCCCCCATTCCATCCATCAGGGTCGATGGGCTGTGTCCATGAGTGGTAGATGGGGTGTTTTCATGTGAATCCTACTAGTGTGATAAGGAAGGGAAAGAAGCGGAAGAGGCAGAGAAGCAGGAGACTGGCCACCCTTCTCACCTTCAGTAAGTTAGCTGTCAGTCCACTCCAGAGGCTCAGGGCCCCTTGGGTCCTCACTATCTGCCGGAAGCAGTCCACTGCTCCTGAGAAATGGACATCTACTCCTCCATTATGGGGAAGATAAGGACTCTGAGCCTGGCAGGAAATGAAAGGTATTAGGGAGTGGTTGAAGTACTTGACATTTAATGTCCGGCACAAAATGAGCAGGGTCTTGGGTATGGATCTGTGTCTAGATGGTGGCAAAAAATAGTAACTTCAGAGTTCATCTTCTTCCATGGTCTTAGAAGGAAAAAAAAACATTTTTTTGAGATAAGGTTCTCTGTGTAGCCCTGGCTGTCCGCTGTCCTGGATCTTGTTCTGTAGACCAAGCTGGTCTCGAACTCACAGAGATCAGCCTGCCTCTGCCTCCCAAGTGCTGGGGNAGCCACCACCACCTGGCTAGAATAAAAGTTTTTTGAAACAAAGTCTTTCTTATGTAACCCAGTTTGGCTGGGACATCACCACATTTTTGTTTCAGCCTCTTAAATGCTGAGATTACAGGTATAAGTCACCATGCCTAATTTAGAACAAATAATTGATTTGCTATAGAACCACAATGCCTTGCTCACATATTTGTGGTGTATTTTGCTTAAAAGAAAGTAGGTATTTTGGATAGACTCAATTTTATACCTGCATTCCATCCTAGCCTATGTCCAATGGACCTGTTAATACTCCTATGCCTCTAACCTTTTTGAGATTTATTTATATTTATTTTACCTATATGGGAGATTTGCCTGCATGTATGTCTGTGTACCATGTACATGTGAGGGCATCAGACCCTCTTAGAACTAGATGGTTCCTAGCTGCAAAGTGGGCACTAGGAATTGAATCTGGGTCTTCTGGAAGAGAAGTCAGTGCTCTTAACCACTGAGCCATCTCCCCAGCCCCAGATTTTAACCTTTTTTTTGGAGTCCTCTTGACTCCTTATCTTAACTGATTCCTCTTCTGGGAAGCCACCAAGTAGGGGCTTTTTTTTCCCACAGCACAAATGTCACAGGGTTGAGAATAGGGGAATTGTGGCATTCTTCTGGTTGTCTATTGCTGTCTGCTTCACTCTCCTTGCAAAAGTGCCCATCTGGGGCCCAGGCTACTCCACATACTTGTCCTGCTGTCCTCTCTGGACCTCCTGGCCACCCTTCTACTTTTACTAGAGACTGGCACCTGGTGGTGGGGTTTAGCCCAGCCTCACCATCATCTTAGGTAACTTTAAAAAGAAAAGGGAAAAAGAAGATGTTGAGTGGGGAAGGGGAGAGATGCTGTNCCACGATGCTTGTATATGTATATAAAGTTTTCGAAGAATAAGAGAATGCAAAAAGGACAGTCTGTGCCAATTTCAGTCTGGCCCTCATTCTCACTTTGACACCTTTGGTCATCTTTCCTTCAGGCACTCCATGGATT